>CANYLF014626674.1:0-13376 GCA_948193215.1 Bocquillonia castaneifolia
GTTCTTCCTTTGTATCTATTATGTTTATTTTAGTTTTATTATTGATTGTTATGAATTGTTATTGGGTTTTTACTATGATTATAAGCTAAATCCCCTACTAGTGTGATGGATGTAATCTAGTAGGAGAGGAATTCGATTAACAATGTTTGGATTGCTATGTTAATATATTTTTTAATTATTTCTTTATTCAATTCAATTTTCAAGTGCTTCATTAACATATTTCTTGATTGGCCACCTAGATCTATGCTTATTAGGGTTTATGATTAAATCGATGGATTATTGTAACCCGAAATTGGAATTTGAGCTTGTTTAGATATTAATACGGACATGTCAATTAACCTAAACTTGAATTAAAGATTTGCTTCATGGATTTGAGTGTTTAATTAGTGTGCATCGATGAATTAGCATAGTTGATTGATTCAAATACGTTTTTCTACCTCGACGGAGGATTAAAACACTTTTGAAAAGTCTTGCTTGAATGAATTTACATTGTTAATTGAATTATTTCCTCT
The DNA here is from genome assembly GCA_948193215.1 of Bocquillonia castaneifolia. Lineage (NCBI taxonomy): Eukaryota > Viridiplantae > Streptophyta > Magnoliopsida > Malpighiales > Euphorbiaceae > Bocquillonia > Bocquillonia castaneifolia. The sequence goes on from CANYLF014626674.1 coordinate 513, forward strand.
AGATGAAATCCTGAACTCTAGTGCTTGTTTTATTGATTGTTTCTTAATCTTAATTTCTTTTGTTTTTGTGTTTATTTACTTGTTTTTGATTTCTTTGTTTGGTTTAGCTTTTAAAACGATTTCAAAATCAACTCAAGGGTTTTCATTTTACTTTCTTGTCAATTGTGCCCATAATCGAAAGATTTCCACATTTGTCCCTATGGATTCAACCTCGTACTCTGAGTATTACTACAACTATTCCGTACAGTTGTAGGAGTTGTCAACCTATTGGCATGGGAGGAAGAGGCTCAACGGTCTTTGAGAAGCTGCGATGATCAGATACAGTGCCTGAAGAAGGATCTGGAATCCTTAGAACCTGAGAAGAAGGCCTTAGCCATTCAGGTGCGAGATCTTGGGGAGAAGCTGGACCATTCTGAGAGTTCTCTTACTGCCGAGAGGAAATACTGTTCAGAGACTACTCAAGATGCCATAGCTTGTATCCAGGTGCAAAGAAACAAGATCTCGGAGCTTGGGAGAACAATGGTTTAGAGTCTGACTCAAGCTGTGGTAGAGGTCAAAAGGTTTTATTTGCAAAGGAATCCTGGCCAATCTGCTAATGCTGACTTTTTGGACGTGTAATTTGCTCAACTTGTAGATCGTATAACTGTCGATTTTGAAACTGCTAAGAAAAAGGCCCCAGAGTCTGGTGAATTTCCAGTTCAGCTTCCTTCTTAGCGTAAGCGTTCCCTTCCGTCTACTCCTTCTGCCCATACGAGGAAAGCTCCTACTTCTTGATTCCCTTGTTGCAATTTGAGGCTCATTTGTTGAATAGATATCCCCTGTTTCCTTGAGGCTCATTTGTTGAATAGATATCCCTTGTTTCCTTTGATACCATCCACCAATTAGCGTGATCAATTATGGCGTCAGTAGTATCATCGTGAATGGCGTTCTCTTTTTTGGGTAGAGCGGCTTCCTTGCATTGGATCTTAGCTACTTTATTTTGGATTTTAGCTACTTTAGGTACCGACAAAACTTTTGGATGCTGGCAGCTGCTTTATGTATTGAGGACTGCTGGATTTTGGCAACTTTATCTTTCAGTACCTAGTTGTGGGGGTCTTACTAGTATTTATCTATTTTTTAGTTAGCTGCTTATTTTCTCGGTAACTCATATTGTAATTTTCATAGAGAAATACTAATACATTGCAATTTCTTCAATGTTTCTTTTATGACTTTTGCTGTGATTGTTTCAGCTAAATGCATTATAGTGTTTTTTGTTTATGTCGCCTAGCTTTGTGCCGGAAAATTCTTACGCATTACATTTTTATGCTCGCTTTTATTGGACCGGGTAAGGCACCCTTCAGTGAGGTTTTGGACCTCGTAGGGGCTTTGTTGTTGTTCGTTTCAGACTCACTTATCTTGAGACGGGTAAGGTTCCCGTTAGAGAGGTTCTGGGCCTCTTGAGGGCTAAGTTAATGTCTTTTGGTCCTCTTAGGGGCTAAGTTATTGTCCGTTTCAGACTCACTTACCTTGAGACAGGTAAGGTTCCCATTTGAGAGGTTTTGGTCCTCTTAGGGGCTAAGTTATTGTCCGTTTCAGACTCACTTGCCATGAGATAGGTAAGGTTCCCGTTAGAGAGGTTTTGGGCCTCTTGAGAGCTTAGTTATTGTCCGTTTCAGATTCACTTGCCATGAGACGAGTAAGGTTCCTATTAGAGAGGTTTTGGGCCTCTTAGGGGCTAAGTTATTGTCAGTTTCAGACTCACTTGCCATGGATGGGTAAAGTTCCCGTTAGAGAGGTTTTGGGCCTCTTGAGGGCTAAGTTATTATCCGTTTAAGACTCACTTGCCATGAGATGGGTACGGTTCCCGTTAGAGAGGTTTTGGGCCTCTAGGGGCTAAGTTATTGTCCATTTCAGACTCACTTGCCATGAGATGGGTAAGGTTCCCATTAGAGAGGCTTAAGTAGTAAGGAGAGAGATTTGTTGAAATAGTGCTCTTCATTCGTTCACAGTGCTGGAGAAAATACACTATTAATAATATTTTTTGAGATGTTGTACATTCCAGGCCCTTGGTAATGAGGTGCCTTCAATGTTAGCCAACCAATAAGTGCCATTCCACATCGTTCTTGAAATTTGGTAGGACCTTCCCAATTACATTGGAGTTTGCTGACCCCAGTATTGCCCCTGTCGATTTCAGCATTTCTCGAGACTAGCTCTACTTCTTTGAATTCTATCGGCTAACTTTTTTTGTTGTGATACCTGGCGGCTTGCCATCTGTAAGCCCCAGCTCTTACCGCAGTAGCTTGTCTTCTTTCGGCTAGCATCTCTTTACAAATCATGATTTGCTCATCATTGGAATTAGGATCATAGTTGGCTACTCTGTAAGATGGGACTCCCAACTCAACTGGTACTACCGCTTCCATTCATAGGCAAGGCTGAATGGTGTTTCTCCAGTGGCCTTTTTCGGTGTGGTTCTTTCAGCCAAGAGTACCGGATAAAGCACTTCTGCCCAGTTTCCTTTTGCTTCATCTAACCTTTTCTTTAAGCCGGTGAGGAGATTGTGGTTGGTAACTTCAATCATGCCATTGGTCTGGGGGTATGACACAAATCCAAACTTGTGCTGTATCTCCATTCTTTCGTAGAAATCATGGAATCTTTGACAATCGAATTATTTTCCATTGTCTGTGATGAGTGTGTATAGGAGACCAAACCTTGTTATGACTTCCATGAAGAAAAAGTCCTCTGCTTTGGCAGCTGTTGTGGTTGCCACTACTTCTGCTTCGATCCATTTAGTGAAGTGATCAACTGCTACTAACAAGAACTTCTTCTGTCCTGCCGCCTTGGGAAAAGGTTCGAGTATATCCACGTCCCAAGTTGAGAAATGCCAGGGGCTGTTGATCGATTTTCTCTCAGTTGCCGGTGTATGAATCTTGTCAGCATGTCTTTGGCATTTGTCACATGTTTTCACCAACTCTTTAGCATCTTCTTCCATCGTTGGCCAGAAATAGCCTTGCAACTCTGCCTTTCCCTTGATAGTCTTGTATCCTTGATGGGCTTTGCAAATTCCCTCATAAATTTCTTCTAAGATCTGTTTCCCTTCAGTTCTAGTTGTGCATCGGCACCAATGGTGTGATATTGACGTTTTGTACAACACTCCTTTGTAATAAGCAAAATTGCTCACCTACTTGATCAGTCGGCTTGCCTCTTGAGGATCTTCTGGGATGATGCCATTCTTTAGATAGTCAATAATGGGGCTCATCCAGTTGTCTCTCCCCTAGATAAAGAAAACATGGGGCTATCGATGCTCCTCTGTTGAAGTTCTTTTTTCATCTCTATGCTTCGGTATAGCAGGCCTCCCACTGAGGTGGACTTAGCAATCAGATTTGCCTCCTCGTTCTCACTTTTGTCAACTTGTTGGATGGCCCATTGCCGCCCATTCTTCTTTACTGCTGATAATAAGTCTTTGGCTCTGGTCAGATACTTGCTTAATGTTTCATCATTGACTTGAAATTCTCCTATAATTTGATTTACCACCAACTGGGAATCAATGATTATCTTGAGATCTTTCGCCTTGACTTCTAGTGCTAAAGCTAATCCTACCACCAGGGCCTCATATTCAGCTATGTTGTTTGTGACTTCGAAGCAGATTCGTGCCCCATATTTGATGAAAACTTTGTCTGGGCCCGTCAGGACTACACCAATTCCTGTACCATGCTCATTTTTTGCTCCATCAACAGAGAGCTTCTAAGGTTGTACTTTGTAAGGCGTCACTTCTGCCCCTCCAATACTTTTTACAATGAAATCTACCAACACTTGAGCCTTCATTGCCTTCCTTACCTCATACCGGATTCCATAGTCACCTAACTGCATTGACCATTTTACCAGTCTTCTTGACAGCTTCGTCCTTTGCATCACTTTCCTTAGTGGCAAATCAGTTCTTACTACTACCGGATAACTTTGAAAATAATACTTCAGTCTTTCGGTAGTGGTGACTAGTGCAGCTACCAATTTTTCTACCATTGGGTATCGGAGCTCTGCATCCCTTAGCGCATTGCTAACATAATAGATGGGCATTTTCTCTAATCCTTCCTTTCGAATGAGTACTAACGCCACTGCCTCTTTACATGCCGACAGGTATAAGAATAAGGTGTCGCCTGGGATGGGCCGGCTGATTAATGGTGGTGTGGTTAGGAACCTTTTGAGATCTTCGAATGCTTGCTGGTAGTCATCTCCCCATTTGAATTGTTTGATGTTTTTAAGGTTGCGGTAAAAGGGCAAACACCTTCTTGCAGAGCTTGAAATGAATCTTCCCAGTGCCGTGATTCTGCCATTAAGGATCCAGACTTCCCTGATTGTCTTTAGTGGCTCCATATTGATGATTGCTTGAACCTTCTCAGGGTTTGCTTCTATTCCTTTGCTTGACACCATGCATCCCATAAATCTCCCCGCCGTGACTCCGGAGGTGCACTTATCTGGATTCATCTTCATGTTAAAGCTTTCAAAGATCTGGAATACTTTTTTCAGATCGGATGGGTGGTCTTCTCTCTTCTTACTTTTTACAATAACATCATCTACGTATACTTCTATTATCTCTCCAATGAAATCCTGAAACATGAGATTCATCAGTCTCTGGTAGGTTGCCCCTACATTCTTCAGGCCGAAAGGCATCATTTTGTAACAGTAGGTGCCTTTATGAGTAATAAAGCTTATCTTCTCCTCATCTTCTTTCTTCATGGGGATCTGGTGATACCCTGAGGCCATGTCTATGAGGCTGATGGCAGGCGGTAGAGTCGACAAGTCTATCAATATTGGGCAGGGGATGGTTGTCCTTGGGGCAGACTTTATTGAGGTTGGTGAAGTTGACACACATTCTATATTTTTCGCTTGATTTCTTCACCATGACAATGTTAGACAACCATCCTATGTATCTTACTTCTCTAATAAAACCTGCCTTTTCCAACTTGTCAACCTCTTTTGTGGCCCCCTTCTCTTTCTCGGCAGACATTGGTCTTTTCTTCTGCGCTACCGGCTTGACGTTTGGATGTACCTTTAAGGCATGAGATGTTATTGCCGGGTCAGCTCCCCTGATTTTTGAGGCTAAGCTTGTAAAAAGTTTTGTGTACCGCTTCAACTTGTCGACGATGAGTGTTTCTAAGTCATCTAACTTCGCTGAAATTTTGACTTCTTTCCCTTCTGCCAATTTTGCTGTCTTTGTTTCTCCTAGAGGTTCAATTTGTTCTTCCACCTCGATCTCCAGTATTTCTTCAACTGGGAGTGCTTTTGTCGTGGCTGTTAAATATCATGCCTTGGCTGCCTCTTGATCTCCTTTCATCACTACTACATCTGCATTTGTTGGAATTTTCATTGTCAAGTATCGGATTGATGTTACCGCCCCCGAGTCATACAGGTATGGCCACCCGAGAATTGCGTTGTATGCGAGAGGCATATCCATGATATTGAAGAGGGTTTTAATCTCCTTGCCATATGGCCGGTCTCTTCCAAATTCTACCATTAACTCGATTAACGCCATAGGATGGATGGGTGCGCCACTTAGGCCTGAGACTGGTGTAGGGCAGTGCTTCATACTCAACTGAGATCCTCCCATCTGTTTATATGCCGTCCACGTGATCAAGTTGATGGAGCTCTCTTCATCTATCAGTATACGCTTGACAGCGTAATTATCTATGATGGCTTCCACAACCAGTGCGTCACTGTGAGGTTCTTGGATATGTGCTCCATCGTCAAGATCGAAGGTGATGACCGGGATTGGGTGATCTGACCCCTTTCTAGCGTGCTTGGTGGCATTTATACTCATGACCTCTGCTCTTAACCTCTTCTTTGTTGCTGCCGAGCATGATTCTCCACCTGTGATGACTTGTACCTTCCCTACGATGGCCTTTCCTTTGGGGTTAGCAGTCGCTTGATACTCCTTTGATGGGTTTGGCGGTTGTGCTTCTTTGGCTTAGGCGGTGAAATTTCTTAGGGCTCCCATTCTATTAACCTTTCAATCTCCCTTCTTAACTCGAAGTAGTCCTTTGTATCATGCCCATAATCTTCGTGGAACTTGTAAAAATTCCTTGACCTCTGGATCATTGGTCTAGGACGATTATATGGAGTCTGGCTATCCTTTATCCACATTAGGACATTTGTTCTAGATTGGTTCAGAGGGGTGAAACTTTCTCTTATATCCTGGTTGTATCGGTAGGGTCAGTTGAAAGCGTTATAGGGACAATAGCTTTGTCTGGTGGTATGGGTTTGTTGGACTTGCATCTTCGCTCTATCTTCCTTTTTTTCTTTACATCTGTTTCTTCCTTCTCTATCCTTTTGTAGCATCTCCCATCATCAACACTGACACATTTTTGGGCCATTAGCATTAGATCTTGGTATGTCTTGGGTGGCTTTGAGTAGATCTTGTCTGTCAGTCATCCCATTGTGATGCCTCTTCTCAAGGTTTGGACTATTGTGTCAATATTCAAGTCATCTATATTAGTGATCTCATTATTGAATCTTTCCAGGTAGTCCTTCAACGACCCATTGTCCCTCTACTTGTACAGGTAAAGTTGTTCAGAGCTTCTTTTCGGTGGTATGTTTGGAAAAAAATCTAAGGATGAATTTCATTGACAAATATTTCCATGTGGTGATTGATCCAGGCGGTAACTTACTATACCACTTCTGAGCCGTTTCGACCAATGTAGTCGGGAAAACTTTGCTGAGGAGCTTATTGGAAGCATTATAGAGTTGCATGTAGTTTACAAACTTTGTGGTGTGTGTTTCCAGAGATCCTGTGTCGGAGAAAGAGTCGAAGGTAGGCACTTTGAAATTTCTTGGCAAAGGGGTGGCAGGAATTTCTGTGGTTATTAGCAAGTTTTTAGTCTGAAAAGGTTGAGGTGCTTGGGTGGCTTCCATCTTTAGATCCTTGATCATCTCGGTCATCATGAGTCAAAGTTTGTCCTCCTCTGAGGCACTGTTCCTCTGTCTTTGCTTTGTTCTACCGCTTCCTGGATCTCCTTGCGGCACACTTTCATGAGGAGCTTCGGATGACTCCACTTCTTCGAAGTCCTTACTAAGGCTTCGTCTTGTTCGTTTCTTTTGCTTACCGGCATTCTCTCCTTCTCCGTCAACCTCAAAAGTAACTATTCGAGATGTTCCTATTTCATCAACGTTATGCTCTGTCGGTGTGACTGGAGTTTGTAGCTGTACCATCGCCACCTGCATCTGCGCTTGTAGGTCTGCCATTGCTTTAGCTAGCTATCGCCAAATTGGTGGTAGTGTGGTTTCCAGGTGCTGTGTAGCATCCTTCTGATTATTTTGGTTGGGGTTTTCGGCTGGTGGGTCTTCTTCGATCGAGGTCGAGGCACCGTCTTTGTGTTCCATCAGTTGGATTATCTGTTGTTTCCCGGTAACGGAACCAAATAATGGAGCCGAAAGGACTATGCTGGGCTGGATCTGGGTTGTGGTCTAGTCCGATAGGTGTATGGCGGTCGAGGTAGTAGTTTGTGTCGGCCCAAGGGGCTGTGGTTGTGTTGGTCTTTCTAAGTTAATCCTGCACAAATAGAGAATGGTCGGACGGGACAAGTTTCCCGGGTCTCACTCCGACGCTCAAGTCAATTGAAGGTATTTAATGTAGTAATTAATGAGCTAGAAGTTGGAATCCCTTACCTGAAGAATCTTTAGGTATTTATAGTGTTCTTGTGTATGACGTGTCGCCTTGGGGACTTGCCAGGTGTCTTAGCAAAACTGTGAGAGTGTTTAGTGTGGTTTGCTTTTGGGCTTTTGTTGGGCTCTTGGGCCTACTCTATCACTAATCATTACATTAACAATGACTCACTTAAAAACATTACATAGTTAAAATTCTATATTATATGTATTATACATTATAAAAAAATAACTATTTTAGTTGGTAGGGTATAAAATTTTAATTATATTAACCTATAAAATAATTAATTTTTTTATTAATTGTTAACTAATCATTACATTAATAATAAGTCACTTAAAAAAGTGTATATTTAAAATTATATATTATATGCATTATATATTATAAAAAATAACTATTTTAATTGGTAGGGTATGAAAATGTAATATTTTTAATATCACGTAATAGTTTTTCTCACGAAGAAATCACACGCCTTCAAGTGAAAAATGATGAAACCACATAGTATATTTATGTATTTATCCTTTATTATTTTATTTATTAATTTATAAAATCTAAATAAAGTTTTAAAAAATATGGGAACCATTTTATTTTCTTAACTTAACCTTCATTTTGATCAATTTCACTCGTATTTCCGTCCAACCACCATCATTTTACATCACTCTCTCCCCATACACCTACTACCCCCCTATTAGAATTTTCTGACACCGCCGCTGTCTGTAATTAAAAACTAATTTTTTGAAGTTGGGTTAGTTATTTACACTTGGGATGGATAATTAACAATGTATACTACAAGTAATGAATATGGTGGAAATTGTGGACATAGTGCCCGAGACGCGTCTTAATTTTGCCGCTGCCCGTCGGTTGGTATCCAATAGCAATAATGGTGACATACCCACTAAATGGGTTTTTAAGTTTTATGAAAAATGTGGAGTCGCCACCTGAATTACTTCGGGATCGCCTAGTGATTAACAAACAGGTAGATTCCTTTTCGGGAAAATCCCATTCGTCATCACACCAGATGATTTCTGGGTTTGGAATGAGTCATCCATATTTGGGGCAATTTCCCATTTAATTAAGTAATAAGGTCATTATTTTCTGACAGAGATAAACAATATAAAGACGTAAATCACCCAGAAAGTAGGATGCGATGAATGGGCTAGCCTAATACTGTTTCTAATCAATTTTAGTTCTGCATTAAGTCCACTATGATTAACCCTGATTGATTGAGTGCAATTGGCTATATTGTGGTAAGTTTCTACTGGTTTTAGTAGTAATTAGCCGAGTGGATTATTTCCTTATTTATTTACATGTGAAACATCCACAGTTAGTTTCTAACTTATTTTTATATTTTTTAGATTGATATTTGCACATTAATTCATATATTATTTACCTGGGATATTTGGAATGTCAATAATACACACACACCCTTAAAGAGAGGAAAGGTGAAATGAATTTCTACCATTTTTATTTACTTATTACCGAATGGATTAATTAAATGTCTGGTTAATTATTTTACAAATAATTCTAGGTGATTTGCATAAAAAATGTAAAGAAATCTTACTGATCGATCGATTTACCTGGGAGAGAATAGACCGATCAACCTTGAACCTTCGGGAGGTTTACGGCTTAGAAAACTTCATTTTTGGCCTTGCATCGTGAAGCTTCGGCCGGATCTTTGATCTTTTGGCCGGATGTTCTTTTTTTCTCCAGAAATTTAAGCAAGTAGGTGGGACATCCGGTGGAATGGGTGAAAGTCCGGCCGGACCATTGAACATCCGGCCGGATGTTTGAAGGTCCGGCTGGACCTGCACTTCATCTTCCTCGGTTCATCTTATTCAAAATATTACATGTTCTGATGTATTTACAATGTACAAGCTATTTGCAGTATATACATGCCCTTATGGAATAGTTCTAGACGTTCAAAATAAATTAAAGCAACGACCAAAAATTCAAGAAATATTACACTGTCAAATATTGATATTATGGTGACTAAACTCCAGACTTATATATTTTACGTCCAGATCATTCCTGGTTTTACATAAAACTCATATATGCAATTAGAACAGCAAAATAAATTAGTTTAAAAATAATATGAAAATTACCGTATATAACGTAAATGGAAATATATGAAGAAATGAACTTATTCTGGATAAATGGATGGTTGGTTGCCCTCAGAAATGAGATTAGTTACCGATTCTGGTAAGAAAATGAGCTTTTGAATTATTCCCAACCAAGGAAAGTATTCGGCCAAGAAATTTATCAATTTCCCCTTTTTTTTATGATTTTTGTCCGCCTAAAACTGTTGCCAAAAGTCCTCCCATCAGCCTACATCTTATTCTATTTATAGCTAGGATGGATTAGGGTTTGTTGTAGATGGAATATGCTTTTCTTGAGTGGGATGAGGTGTGAAAGATCACCTCCATCACCCTCTAGCAAAACGTGCAGTCGGCCATTATTTTTTTTTAAAAGAAATCTTGAACATTCGACCGGACCTATAAACATTCGGCGGGATGTTCATTTTTGGCCTGGTGTTTTTTGGGATCAAAATGATTTTCTGGCTTATGTGGGCTGTGTTTAAGGTTCGCACAAATATTTAAACACTTGTTCGGACCCTAAAATAGGCTAAAAACATATTTTGAAAATATTTAGCGGATTTGAAATATTTTTTATTTTCTTCAGCTCATTTCTACAAGAAACTGGGTAACAAAAATGGTCGAAAATAGACCGTATTCATCACTGGGCTCCCGTGCCACTTTCACTTTCCTGCATCCAAAAATTAGGTGTCAACAATTTTTCAGAGTTTAGCAATGTTATAAAAACATGAATAAACGAACGTCAAAGCAAACAAACATAAACAAACCTAACAAAAGGATACAGCTCGTGTCTCTGGCTCGGGGTTCGATAGTTGTCGCCGATAGTCGGGAGGTAGCTCATCTCCCTAGATAGTCATCTCTGATAAAGTGGAGGTAGTTCATCTCCAAGATAGTCGTCACCGATAGATTGGAGGTAGTTTGTCTCCGAGATACTGGAGGTAGCCCGTCTCCAGAACTTAGTGCCTAAGACCTACTTGTCTGGACACAGAAGTCTAGGATACTCTCGATCGACTCGGTAGGATTCCAGAAGTTATTTTCTTCAACTTCATTGAGGATGGAGTTATCTTTTACAACTCCAGAAGTTATTTTCTTCAACTTAATTGAGGGTGGTGTTATTTTCTTCAACTCTAGAAGTTATTTTCTTCAACTTCATTGAGGGTGGAGTTATTTTCTTCAACTTCAGAAGTTATTTTCTTTCTTCAACTTCATTGAGGATGGAGTTATTTTCTTCAACTCCAGAAGTTATTTTCTTAAACTTCATTGAGGGTGGAGTTATTTTCTTCAACTTCATTGAGGATGGAGTTATTTTCTTCAACTCCAGAAGTTATTTTCTTCAACTTCATTGAGGATGGAGTTATATTCTTCAACTTCATTGAGGATGGAGTTATTTTCTTTAACTTCAGAAGTTATTTTCAGCAACTTCATTGAGGGTGGAGTTATTTTCTTCAACTTCATTAAGGATTGAGTTATTTTCTTCAACTTTATTGAGGATGGAGTTATTTTCTTAAACTCCAGAAGTTATTTTCTTCAACTTCATTAAGGATTGAGTTATTTTCTTCAACTCCAGCTAGGGAAGTTCTTCTGGCTTAATGCTTATCCAAAAGAAAATAGTTTTATAGGCTGATGGAGGATTGCTGCTGATTGAAGTACTGGGTAGATGGTGATTTGCTATCACCAGGGCTTTCTATAAATGACTTGATGTCGATTGTACTTCTGGATAGATGGTGATTAGCTATCACTTGGGGTTGTTGAAGGTGGCTTGCTGTAAATTGTGCTTCTGAATGAAAGGGTGACTTGTTATCATCAGGGCTTTCTGAAAAATGACTTGCTGCCGACTATATTTTCTGAGTTCGCTGAGGATGAGGGTAGTTTGCTATTAGCTGAGATTGAAGGTGGCTTATTGTTGTTGGTGATTTGCTGTCTTCTTTCATGCTGATTCTGATTTTGAAGGTGACCTGCTGCCCCTGAAATTTGCTCTTGACATTCTTCTCAGTTGTAAGAAGATTATGACTTCTCTACAGTGTTGGTCTGGCCGACTATTTTCTTTCCAAGGCCAATCACTTGTCAAGTGAGTCGTTGTTCACGTTGCTCTCTTGATGTTGTCATAAATTGATAATTAAGAGGCCTCGTTTTGCCCACGAGTTTCAATAGCCTTGCCCTGCTCCGTTTGGGGATATGTTGGCCTATATATGAGTGGGATTATGCCTGCCCCCAAGCTTTCTATTGCCTTGTTCTCTTAACTCATCCTAGAAGTCCATGTCAGCTCCCGACCAATTAATCTATGTTTGCTTGTCCCCTGGTTTCTATGATGGAGCACCCCCATCTACAAGGATGATGCGACCCGGTTGGCACAGTGTCTAGGCAAAGATTGCCCCCAGCATGGTTTCCATTAATCTTGTATTGTTAGCCTTGTATTGATGTTCATGTACTCTTGGTGAAGTCCACTTGTTCCTTCTGTTTCATTGAGTCGGAGTTATTCATCATGTCGCGCCGAGGTAGACTCTGGTTATCACGAGGTTGTTTCCCAAGTAAAAGTGCTCTCATTCCTTTGATTGATTCTACATGATTTTCCTAGCTGCCTGTACAATGTATGCATGTTACAGATGTATGCATGATATATGCAATGTGACTTTATAGGACGTGTAATGTTAGTCATATCTCCTATTTGTGTATGCATGAATGAGGTGTTCTTCCCGGTAAATGCATATGTTATGCGGTTTGGCTATCATATTTACAAATAAATGAATGAATGCCTACATGATGCAAAAAGAATATGTTATGCCAAATGTTTGCATTTCTCATGTTCGATGTTAGGTTTCTTCATCTGCATGCTCTGAAGCCATAGTAGATTGCATTCTATTGTTGTCACCTCAAGACGTTTGAACAATGGATTGCCCCATCATTTCAATGATATAGAAGGTACGGGTTGATGCTTGTTCCACATACTCTTTGTTTTGATTAGGATCAGAGGTCCTGACCTGAATTCTCGCTCCTCTGAACAAAATGAGAATTCATTAGTAAATGGCTTATCACATGTGGGATGATAAGTCCTTTCATTTTTGCTAACTGGGGAAATGGCTCTAGTGTGGATTTGTCTTGATAATCCAAGTATTTAATGGCATCACTGAGAAGAAGAAACCC
>CANYLF014628582.1:0-10419 GCA_948193215.1 Bocquillonia castaneifolia
TATATATATATATATATATATATATATGGGTATTTAGTGTATAATGAAACTGAGATATAACAAAACAATGGGTGATGTAAATAACGACCCAGAAGTTGAAAATCAAAAAAAGTTTGATTAAAATCAATGAAAAGCAGAGGAAGAAAATAGAGAGCTCTGTTTTGATAAAAGATTTAAAATAATTATGGTTAGAGAGACCTTGAAATCTCCAAAAACCCAAAAAAAATGAATTACAAAAACGAGAAGGAAGGAAATGGTCAGAGATTGGAAAGACTCAGAATTTCAATTGTTTTGGATTAAAAAGTTAAAGAAAAGGAACATCACAGGCAAGACCAATCACCCGAATCACACTTTGGTCTTTTAGCCTTTGTTTAAAAAAAAAAAAATTCTCTGTTGTCTTTAGAATTTTAGGGAGAGAGGAAAAGAAATGTAAGGATGGGTCCCATTTCTTTGCCACGCACCCATTCTTTAACGGGACTATTTTTAAGACGTTATGGCCGTTTAATTAATGGAAGATTTGTTAGTTAAAACATAATTGCCCAGCTAAATGGCCTTTTTTAAACATTAATGGCCAATTTGTCCTTTATGCCAAACATTAATGGTGTTTTTGCACCTTTGCCTTTAAATAATTAACATATGCAAGCCTAACAGAAAACAGATAACTGAAAGGAAAATCTGATAATATTATTAAATATTAAAATAAGTTCTAACAAACTGAAACGGAATCCAAATAACAAATCCCAACGTAAACTGCGGAGTTCTACTGAGTACAATTTATTCAAAATGAAACTGAACAAATAAAATAACAGAGTCTGCCTGAGAAGAAAGAAGTCGGGTTGTACCGGGAAAGTAAATTAGAAGACTCCTCCAAGGAAACTGATAGCTTGGACTAGCAACAGAAAAATGTACTGATCTGAAAAAAATAACAGAAACGTGTGTTGAGCTAAAATAGCCCAATGAATGATAATTATAGCACACAACGGAAGGGAACAGACAAACGCACGAATAATTTCACAATAATAGTTCTTATTCTAAATCATATCAAATATTATAAATTCAATTAAGATAATAAAATATATATATACAAGATAAAACACACGGTACAATAGAACAGGGTGATGATAGTCCACATCACCAAAGGCTAGAAAAAGGTAAGTGCGCTACCGAACAGATATGCTGATCTCCTCCATCTCAATATTAATGCAGATGTTCTAATGCAATTAATGATGTAAATGATGTGTGAAGCAAAATGCACCCGAGGCCGTGATGGTCCACACGACGGGGCCCAGATACAGATAACAGATATAACTAAACACATGTACCGGTTTGAAAACCATAAAAATAATTTAATAATTTGTGTGTGTGCGTGTGTATATATATATATATATATACAATCAGAAAATATAGCAGTCTAAACAGTTAACAGATATCAGATAACAAATTCAGCAATCAATTAGAAATTCAAAGACCAATTATATAATTAAATCGAACAACAAATCAGAATTTATATATAATAAACATATTCCAGATATAATTTAAATAATTATAGGACTGCACAGTTCAATTCAAATATCAAACGAGGAATTCAGAAAAGACACTAAAGGTTTGTTCCTAGAAACCTAAATGCTCTAACATACAAGAGTGTTATCAAAATATTTAATTTTAGTAGAAGCGAATTAAATATTAAATCAACTGATAAATTTATAAATCCATAAATAAAAATATTATCAAGAGGAAATTCAGATGAATAAAACATAACAATATAATAGAATAACTTAGTTCAAATAATATATATAAAATACAAACATAGTTTATGTAATTATTTTAAATAAATATTTTACGAAAAGAGATATAGTAAAACGACACAAAACGTGCCGTGTACTATAATTATCACTCACCTGAAACAGAGTGAACCTAGTCCAAGCAGACGAACCACACAAATAAAAGAACCAAACAGCTGGAGGGGTATTAAAAGCTTCTATAAATAACAAGTATAAACAATTATAAGCGACAAACGGTCAGATTCCTAACCATCACTATATAATAAGGAGCTGATAAATTTAAGGGACCAGAAAACTTAAACTCATTTGAAGTTATAGAGTAGTAATAAAATGATTAATAAAATGGAAACGGAAGGTTTTAGAAATCAAAGTATTATTATTATTATTATTATTATTATTATTATTATTATTATTATTATTATTATTATTATTATTATTATTATTATTATATATATATAAACAATTAAACTGATACTTGTATATAAGTATATGTATACAGTTATTTATGGCAACATATTTAATGATGCATGTCAGCCACTAAAAGAATTATTATGACAATGTCCAACTTAAATGAAACAATGGTTAAAAAGAAATCTGAATAAAACAAGTATAAGAGCCACATCAAGTAACCATTATGTTTCTCAACGCACTAAGTTAATAATAGAGCAAAAGAAATCATATGCTGCTAAAAGAAATTCATTTCACATTAAAAATCTCGTTAAAAAATGTTTTACAAGCACACAATTATAAACACATTTTTTTCCATGGGTCAGTGATTTTAAATTTCAGATCGATACTACGATAGTAAAGAACTAAAAACTTATTTCTACAGTAGTAAAACTCTTACATGAAAGAAAATAAATAATAATCTGGTTCATAAAAAATACAGTTCTTATTTATACAAAAGATTATCAATACAAAATAAATTAATGGTCGTTTAACAATATTTATAGCTTACTTACAATACTACGATGAGAAAAATTTGAGCTAGATAAAGCCAATGAGATGTAATCAAATCGAATCATTCAAATCTATATATATATGGAAGATTTAAAAATCGATAAAAATATTTAAATGTAGTTTAATGAATGAACAAATATGATAGAAAAATTTTGTTACCTGTCATATTCATAGAAAGCTTGATGAAAGAAGAAGACTTAATATATTATTTTTTTCAGTGTGTTTGTTTAAAGAAATACAATAATAAGATGTACATAAAAACAAGTGATTGGTCTTTTGGTAGGAGCAAAGTACTGATATAAAAACAAAACTGATAAGTGTTTTAAAGGCAGCAAAATATCATGAAGCATGGGTGTACATTCATTCATGAAGCATGGTGTACATGACTGAAATTCTTATCATGTTCCGGTAATGCTAGGCATTACCTTGACTCTCTTTATTTATTTTTTTATTTTATCAAAATACAGGGATATTATATTATTCCCCTCTAATAAAAATTTAGTCCCCAAATTTAATCAGACTAAATTCTAAATCGAATAAAATACTAACCTTAAGTATCAAACAAATGCGAATATCTAACTCTTATTTCATACTCAGGCTCCTAAATGGCTTCACTACCATAGTGATTATGCCATTGAACATTGACTAAAAAAACCTCCCCAGTTTGAAGCTTCCTAACTTAAGAGTCTAGAATAGCTACTGGTTGCTCCTCGTAAGACAAATCATCTCTCAGCTGAACAGCCTGATGCTGCAAAACATGTGATGGATCTGGAACATATTTCTTAAGCATAGAAATATGAAACATCGGATGCACATAAGAGAAGTCTGGGGGAAGTACCAAACGGTAATCAACTTTCCCCTTCTTCCCAAACCGCATGATTCCCCTCATAGGAGAAATCCTCAAGAATGCATGCTCACCAATGCTAAACTGAACGTCTTTACATTTAAGATCAGCGTAACTCTTCTGTCGGCTCTGAGCTGTCAAAAGTCTATCTCGAATGATATGGACCTTTTCTGAGGCCTGCTTAATCAACTCTGGTCTCATGAGACGCCTCTCTCCAACCTCATCCCAATAAATAAAAGATCTGCATCTTTGTATATAAGGTTTCATATAGAGCTATCTCAATGCTAACTTGATAGCTGTTGTTGTAAGCAAACTCCACCAAAGGAAGGTGACTATCCTAGCTACTGCCTAAATCTAAAGCACAAGCTCGAAGCATATCCTTGAGAATCTGAATAGTCCTCTTTGATTGTCCATCCATCTGTGGGTGAAGAGGTACTAAACTACAATCGAGATCCCAATGCATATTGGAAACTCTTCCAAAAGTGAGAAGTGAATTGAGTACTATGATCAGAAACTATAGAAATTGGAACTCCATAAAGAGTGACTATCTTATCAACATATAATTGAGCAAGCTGTGAAGAAGTATAAGTCAATTTCACAGGAGGAAAATGAGCAGATTTGGTCAATCGATCCATAATGACCCAAATAGAATTGTAACCTCCTCGCACACGAGGTAAACCTTCAACAAAGTCCATAGCAATATGCTCCCACTGCCACTCGGGAATGTCAAGTGGTTGAAGTAATCCAGATGGTCTCTGATGTTTTACTTTAACCTGCTGACAAGTTAAGCACTTCAAAACCAAATCTACAACATCTCTTCTCATACCACTCCACCAATAGAGATCCCTCAAATCTCGATACATCTTAGTAGAACCAGGATGTACATTGTAGGCAGAACAATGTGCCTCTTCTAGAATCTCTCTCCTCAAGTCATCAATATTAGGAACACAAAGTCTCGAGCCCTGATAAAGTACACCATCATCTAAAGTGAAATTCTACACATCACCCTTACGAACATTTTCCATGATCTTACACAACTGAGTATCACTCAACTGAGCCGCCTTAATCCTATCAGTCAAAATAGGTCGAACTTGCACATATGCCCAAAGTGCATCAGGATCATCAATATGAAGGTGAACACCTTGATCAAGCAACTCATGAAGCTCAGTAACCAAAGGCCTTTTCACCACATAAATATAAGCTAAACTGCCAAAAGACTTTCTACTTAAGGCATCTACAACCACATTAGCCTTACCAAAATGATATTGTATGGTGCAATCATAATCTTTAAGCAACTCAACCCATCTTCTTTGCCTAGGATTAAGATCACGCTGGTAAAATATATACTTGAGACTCTTATGGTCTGTAAAGATCTCATAAGTCTCACAATACATACAGTGCCTCCAAATCTTCAAAGCAAATATCACAACCGCTAACTCCAAATCATGAGTGGGATAGTTCTACTCGTGCTTCTTCAGCTGTCGAGAAGCATAAGCAATCACTCTACCATGCTGCATAAGAATGCATCCTAAACCCACTCTAGAAGCATCACAATAAACTACATAACCACCGGATCTAGAATGAAGAGCTAAGACCGGAGCAGAAGTTAAACGAGTCTTAAGCTCTTAAAAACTCTTCTCACAAGATTCTAACCATTGAAACTTAACATTCTTCTATGTTAGCTTAGTCAGAGGAGTTGCAATATGAGAAAAGTCCATAACAAATAATTTGTAGTATCCTGTCAGACCCAAGAAACTGCGAATCTCAGTAATAGATGTTCGCCTTGGCCAATGGAGTATAGCTTTAATCTTCTTCTCATCAATACTAACTACATCCTTGGACACAACATGCCCCAGAAAAGAAACTTTATCCAACCAGAATTCACATTTTGAGAACTTTGCATAAAGCTTATGCTCTCTCAGCATCTGAAGAACAAGTCTCAAATGTTGCTCTCGTGCTCCTCCTTACTTTTTGAAAACACCAAAATATCATCAATGAACACTATGATAAAATGGTCCAGAAATTGCTTGAAGACCCTATTCATAAGATCCATAAAGGCTGTAGGAGCATTAGTAAAACCAAAAGACATTAACAAGAACTCATAGTGTCCATATCTAGTTCTAAAGGCAATTTTCGGTATGTCTTCCTTCTTAATCCTCAACTGATGATATCTAGATCGAAGTTCAATATTAGAAAAATATTATGCGTCTTGGAGCTGATTGAATAAATCTTCAATCTAAGGAAGAGGATACTTGTTGCGCACAGTCTTCTTATTCAGCTGCCTGTAGTCAACGCACAATCCCAAAGAACCATCCTTCTTTTGAATAAACAATACTAGAGCACCCCAAGGAGAAACACTTGGATGAATGTACCCCTTGTCCAATAAGTCCTGCAGTTGTTCTTTCAACTCTGCAGGTGCCATTCGATAAGGAGGCATGGATATAGGCTCAATTCTAGGAGCTACATCAATAGAAAACTCAATCTCCCGCTTTGGGGGCAAACCTGGCAATTCATCGGGAAAAACATCAGAGAACTCTCAGACAATAGGAACTTGCTCTAAGGCAACACCTTCTGATCTAGTATCTTTGACATAGGCTAGATATGCCTTACACTATTTACATAACAAGCGCTTAGCACTCATAGCCGAAATAAAATTACTAGGAATAGTTCTACGGTCACCCTGAAAATGAAACTCCGGCTCTCCAGGAATTCGAAAGGTTATAGACTTACTGAAATAATGTAAGGATGCATGGTGTGAAGCTAACCAATCCATCCTCAAGATCACATCAAAATCAATCACATCCAACAACACAAGGTCTGCATGTAAAACCCTATCTCCAATGTGAACTACACATCCCCTATGAACAAGGTATGTGTCTAAAGAATCTCCTATAGGTGTAGCAACAAATAAAAGGACAATCTAATAAAGTAGGTGGTCGATCAAATCTCTTAGAAAATAAAGGAGACACAAAAGAATGGGTGCAACCAGAATCAAACAACACTCTAGCTCCAAAAGAACAAATAGAAAGTTTACCTACCACCATATTATTAAATGCCTGAGCATCTTACTGAGTCAAAGCAAAGACTCGAGCCTGTCCCCTACCAGTGGATGTCTAACCCTGAGGCTGACTTACTCCTCTACCACCCAGACCCGACACACCCGCCCCTCGACCTCTACCCCCAACCGGAGTGATAGGCTGAGCAGCTATAGGAGGAGGTGGGGTAAGTGCCACCTATCCAGAACCTTGAGTCTTGCCAACATTAGTACAATCCTTCCTATGATGCCCCATCTGTCCACAGCCAAAACAAGCTTCAGTTGCCCAATGACATGGCCAATCTCCATGCTGTTTCCCACAATGAGAACATGTGGCAAAAGAAGAACTTGTGGCACTCTGAATGAAGCTAAAAACTCTCATCTGAGGTCTTTGACCCTGCCTCTGGCTAACCTTAAACTGCTGACCTCCAAATCTAGATGCAGTTTGAAAACCCTACTTATTACCGTTTCCATTGAAGTTATTCTTCTTTTTATTGAAGTTACCTCTCTTGCTGAACTAATCACTATGGTCCTTTTCTACTGATTACAAGACTGAACCTCATTGTCATGTATCTCTATCTGTCTAGTTCAATCAACAACATCCTCATAACTAGGAAGCCTTAAAGGAGCAATGCGATCATATAAGTCATGTCGAAGCCGGCCTTTTTCTTGTTATCAGGAATCAGATGTAAGCCATAATGTGTTAGCTTGGTGAACTTCATCTCATACTCAGTGATGGTCTTTTTACCCTGTCTTAAGTTCTCAAACTCATTAGCATTAGCTTCTTGATTGCTTTTAGGAAGAAACGTCTCCATAAATGAAGTGCAAAATTAAGGCCAAAGAAATGCCTTCATGCCCCACTCTCTCTTCTTGGACTGATACCATTCTTGAACAACCCCTGATAGCTGAATAGATGCTAACTGGGTCATCCTAGTACTGCTGCATCCTATGATCTCATAGCATTTCTCTATGGAGTCAAGAAAATCCATAGGATCAACTGAAGCATCCTTACTAGTGAATTCAACAGGCTTAAGCTTTAAAAATTCAGTGGAATCCTTAAATCGAGTTTCACCTGTAGTAGTGACACCAGCTGCTTCTTCCCTTTGATGTCAAAATTTAGTGAGGTAGCCAGAAATAACATCAATAGCAAGATTGGTAGTCTATAATGCCACTAATAACTCTGCATTGGTGACAGATTGCAGAAATGGTCTATCTCCACCCCGAGTAGTCTGTCGCATAGTACGCTTTGTTCTCTGCTCTGTAGTTTGAGTATTTTACCGAGATGCTTGCCTTGCGGAAGTACATACACCAGTAGTGCGTGGTTGTTCAGCTTGTTGCTCTGGATTTTCAATGTTAGCCTCACGCTCTGTGGTAATCCTAGGCATGGATTTCTTCTTAAGTCTAGCCATCGGTTCCTACTAGCAAAAATAATCAAGAATTATAATTAATATAGTATCTGACATATTTTAGAAAGATTGAAAGGAAATGAATAACACTAATAACAGAAGCAAAGATTTAATGACAAGAAGAAAAGAACCTAAACTCTGCATGTTTACAAGAATCTAACTTAAGCTCTGATACCAACTTTGTCACGATCCAAAGCCAGACCGTGACCAGCGCATTCATTAAATAATCAACATATGCAAGCCTAACAGAAAACAGATAACTGAAAGGAAAATCTGATAATATTATTAATTATTAAAATAAGTTCTGACAAACTGAAACAGAATCCAAATAACAAATCCCAAAGTAAACTGCGGAGTTCTACTAAGTACAATTTATTCAAAATGAAATTGAACAAATAAAACAACAGAGTCTGCCCAAGAAGAAAGAAGTCGGGCTATACCGAAAAAGTAAATCAGAAGATTCCTCCAAGGACATTGATAGCTTGGACTAGCAATAGAAAAATCTACTGATCTGAAAAAAATAACAGAAATGTGTGTTGAGCTAAAATAGCCCAGTGAATGATAATTATAACAGACAATGGAAGGGAACAGACAGACGCACGGATAATTTTGCAATAATAGTTCTCATTCTAAATCATGTCAAATATTATAAATTCAATTAAGATAATAAAATATATATACAAAATAAAATACACGGTACAGTAGAACAGGGTGATGATAGTCCACATCACCAAAGGCCAGAAAAAGGTAAGCGCGCTATCGAACAAATATGATGATCTCCTCCATCTCAGCATTAATGCAGATTTCTAATGCAATTAATGATGTAAATGATGCGTGAAGCAAAATGCACTTGAGCCGTGATGGTCCACATGACGGTGCCCAAATACAGATAACAGATATTCCTAAACACTTGTAGCGGTTTGAAAACCATAAAAATAATTTAATCATTTTCAGATATATATTCAGAAGATATAGCAATCCAAACAGTTAACAGATATTAGATAGCAAATTCAGTAATCAATCAGATATTCAAAGTCCAATTATATAATTAAATTGGACAACAAATCAGAATTTATTTATAATAAACATATTCCAAATATAATTTAAATAACTATAGGACTGCACAGTTCAGTTCAAATATCAAACAAATAATTCAGAAAAGACACTAAAGGCTTGTTCCCAGAAACCTTAATGCTCTAACATACAAGAGTGTTATCAAAATATTTAATTTTAGCAGTAGCGAATTAAATATTTAATCAATTGATAAATTTATAAATCCATAAATAAAAATATCATCAAGAGGAAATTCAGATAAATAAAATATAACAATATAAGAGAATAACTTAGTTCAAATAATATATATAAAATAAGAACATAGTGCGAACAAGGAGGGGGTGCCTCAGAGCCTGAGCCATGAGTAGCAACTACGGCACTGTGTGTTTAGCTACTGGGCTGAAGTGGTAGTCGCCACTCGAATCGGCATCGGGAATGTCTTATAAGGTGTACACCTCGATTCCTCTCAAGAATACGAAAGGTACATTGACCCCAGAGATTCAAGGATCGGACTTTTCAATTCTAGAGTGTGATTCTTTACCCAATACTTTTAGTTTTATACCAACCTTCATTCCTTCTAACAAAGTAATAATAACACATAACAATTATAGCTTACATTTTACATATATACATGCAATGGTGAGTTTCTAATAACAAACAAGGGTTAAATTTAACAATTACCAGCCATTATTAGGGTTAATTAACATGCCAAAAGTGATAACAACACATAACATATCAACATAGCAACACAACCTAGGGTTTCTACCATTTTAGACCTAAAATAATTACCAAATAAACATTAATAACCAATTTCATGCATTAAAACACCTAAACAATTACCAAAGAAGGTTCAGAACACTTACCTCGTCACTGGATTCCACGTGAAAGCTATTATACATTCATAATCGGGCCCGTACGCTACTGATCCAAGCATAACGCCACAAGGGAGACATAAACATGGCCAATGCCACTTATGGGAGTGGCGTTTGGGCCCAACGCCACTTACCTACTAGTGTTGGTGCCCAATGGCACTCATAGCAGTGGCATTGGTGGCCAGGGCAAAGATAACATGCACAATTTGATAAAAAAAAAGACAAGATTTTTGGGTTTACCAAGCTCTAGAAATACTCATACAAAGATGAAAACTCATAAAATAAACATCAAAACACATAATAAGGCATAAAACATGGCAAAACAACTTAGATCTAATCATGACAAACATTAAACATCAAAAAGGTGCAAGCTTTACACATAAAACATCAAAAAGATTAAAACTTTACATGTTAGCATGCCAAGATACAAACTTTATGCATGAAAACATACAAAGATGTCACCTTTATG
>CANYLF014628903.1:0-13101 GCA_948193215.1 Bocquillonia castaneifolia
TGCATGGGCACTCAACTGACAACTATATCAAGTGTAAACACTTAATCCAAGACCTTATAGATGAGGGGAAAGTCATGGACCCTGATTCTAAGAACCCAAGCACTAAAAGCAGCCCCCTACCAAATTACAACAATGTTCCACCACTGAATAGGGTTAACTACATTGAGACTGGCATGATTAAGGAGGATGTGTGGGCCTCATTCACTGATAAAGACCTAGATGCAATATGGGCCTTTGTCGAGGATGACTATGAAAGGGAAGAAGAAGCTTTCAAAGAAGCATGGAGTTCCTTTGATGAATCTCAACATGAGCCTGAGCAAGAATATGTTGAAGATCTCTTGTGCCAACCTTTAGGGAAATTTAACTTCAAAGCCCTATACCTGAAGCATCCACCACGTGTTGTTCCTCTTGGAGAGATTAAGCCCACATGAGGCCTGAAATTTGACATCTATGATAAAGACACACCTTGGCGCAAGGGATGGGGTGAGCACTTGAAAGACTGGGATAGAGTTGTTGCTTGGCAAAAGTTCCTTGACAAGAAGGAGATACCAACTTCAATTGAGAAAGACATACAAGTCTTGTGTGATGAGATAGACAAGAAGCACCCATTCCCTAGGGATGAGTTTGATTCCTATGTCATTCAGATTAGGAAGGATGGAAAGATCCATGACTATTTCAAGTTCGAAGCATGGTATAGCTTGGATGAGGATGAGTTGAAAATTGACAACATGATGAGAATTGACAACACACAACCCGCTTTAGTCACTCGAAGTAGGAAGGACTTCCAAAGTAAAGATGTTGGGAAATAAAAGGAAGCATACAGAGAACCTAAGAAGTAGGTAATAGAAGAGACTTCCTCAATTGACATTGTAACTGAGCAACTTAAAAAGACTAAGGCTAATGCAAGCATATGGGACTTACTTATCTCATCTAAGTCATATAGGCGAGCACTGGTTAAAGCTTTAACTCAGATACCAGCTCCAGAAATGATGTGGTCAGACTTATAACTAAAAGAAAGAAGGGAAAGATAACTTTCTCTGACGAAGACCTATTTTTGGAAGGAAGGGACCACAACAAAGCTCTGTTCATAGCTGCCGAGGTGAATGGGACAAGGACCTCTTGTGTGAAGGTGGTTGATGGTTCCTCTATTAATGTATGACTATCCAAGCTTCTTTCTAAGATGGGCATAGCCAAAGAAGATTTGCAACCTTTGGACCTGGTTATCCAAGCCTATGATGGTTTCGAAAGGGCAGTTGAGGGGACTTTCGCTGCAAAAGTCAAGACCAGTCCCATTATTTCAGACATGGAATTTAATGTTCTAGACATTCCCATAACCTTTGCTGTTCTCCTTAGGCAGCCTTGGTTTCATGCCTTAGGAGGAGTGCTCTTCATGGCCCATCAGAAGATCAAGTTCCCTTATCAAGATGAGATTCTAACTATAGCAGCTGAACCAGCCACATCTATTGTAGTACTGAAAGCAACTCCTCAAGGGGTCATAGCTCCTATAGGTTTCCAGATCATGGCGATCTTTGATGAACCAAACAACCCTATGGTCCATCAGATGATGAAGAAGATGAACTACCTGCATCTATTAGGTTTAGGAAAGAACCAACAAGGTATCACCCAGTTTCTTGACTTCAAGACTTAGATGACTAAAGAGGGATTAGGTTACAAGGGAGAGAAGCTGATCAAGAAAGGCAAATCTCTACAAGAATTCTTTATTCCAGAAAGTGGTGCTCTTTACCCATGGAAGGCTGAACTAGTTGAAGTTGGGAAGATTCAGGTGCCAGGATTTGAGATTTTCAAGAACCTGTTGGATGTACAGACCATGGAAAAGATGCTGCTTTAACGGATCCAGAAGTTGAAGATTGAGGAGCTGATTGACCTTAAAGATGCTGCCTAAGCTACTGATGCTGTTTCAGAGATAGATGAGTTCATAGACAACTATATAGTCAGCTTGTTTTATGAAGAGTCTGAGATTGATGTAATAACGTCTGATCTATTTAAGGACGATTCTGTTTTCATTTCCAAGGTCCATAATATGAACACTAACTTTGCTTATTTGTGTGATGTTTTACTTGATGGCACTGTGCATTACATAGATCATACCACAAGCATTTTTGACATTGATTCTGTGCATACTCATTTTATTAACATTGGCACAAAAGAACAATCAAAGGAAATAACAATTGCATCTGATATTACTGCTAAGGAGAGAGAAAATTTTGAAAAAAAATATCAAATAAAAGAAAAGGGGTATTTGCATGGACATACGATGACATGCTAGGCATAGACAAAAGCATCGCCAAACATCACATACCAATAGATCCTAGCAAGAAGCCGGTCAAGCAGAAGCTATGACGACTCAGACCAGAATGGGCCAAGCTCATCAAGGAAGAAGTAGAAAAGCAAATCAAGACCAGATTCTTAGAAATTATCAACTATCCAAAATGGCTAGCCAACATTATTCTAGTACCCATGAAGGATGGAAGGGTAAGAATGTGTGTAAACTCCAAGGATCTGAACAAGGCATCACCAAAGGACAACTTCCCTTTACCATATATTGGTGTGTTAGTCGATAGTGCAGCTGCAAGTGCCATGTACTCCTTCATGGATGGGTTCATCGGCTACAATCAGATCATGATGGCACTCATAGACAAGATCAAGACAGCCCTCATCACTGAATGGGGGGTTTACTGCTACAAAGTCATGATGTTCGGGCTCAAGAACGTGGGGGTAACCTATCAGAGGATGGCCATTACTCTGTTTCATGACATGATGAATAAGAGGATTGAAGTCTATATGGATCACATGATGGTCAAGTCAGCAACTCGAGAAAGTCACTTTGATGCATTAGACTGGTTCCTAGCATGGGTTGAGAAATACAATCTAAGACTCAATCGAAAGAAGTGTATCTTTGGGGTAACCTTTAGGAAGCTCCTCGAACACATTGTGAGTCAGAAAGAAATTGAAGTTGATCCCGACAAGGTCAAAGCCATTTAAGAGATGCCTTTTCTAAATACTGAAAAGAGGTTAGAGGTTTCTTGGGAAAAATTAAGTACATCAGCGAGTTTATCTCCAAATTAACCACAATCTATGAGCCCATCTTCAAGCTATTCAGGATGAATCAGAAGCTGAAATGGGATGAACAATGCCAACAAGCATTTGACGTGATCAAGCAATACCTAATGAGTCCACCTGTTCTTCAACCCCCGAAGGCAGGGAAACTATTAATATTGTACTTGGCCTTGGAAGATGATGCTATTGAAGCAATGATTGCTCAAGAAGATAATAATGGAGTGGAACATGTTGTCAACTAGCTCAGTAGGAAGTTGTTGCCATATGAGGCTAAATACGGCATTGTTCAGAAAACCTACTTGGCAGTCATTTGGATGACATGAAAGTTAAGGCACTACTATTAATCCTATTAGGTTCAAGCTGTGGCTAAGGCTGGTCCTCTTTGCTACTTGTACGAAGCACCTGCACTTATATGAAAGCTTGCCAAATGGTTAGTGTTGTTAACAGAATTTGACATACAGTACCTGACTAAGACGCATGAAGGCTCTCCATCACACTCAAGTGTATCAGTAGAGGATAGCTAGATCTTTCAACAAATGGGTCAAAGTTAAGCAAATTAAAGAAGGAGACTGGGTCCTGAAGCAAGCTAGGCCTATCCTATTTGATCAAAGAGGAAAGTTGAAGCCCAATTAAGAGGGCTTATATCTGATTAAGAGTATTCTGCCGAAATGAGCTTTGAAGATTTCAAATCTGATGGGAACGAGTTCCAAAAACCCATCAACTTGGATCATCTCAAGAAATACTACCTTTAAATAAAAAAAATGAACAAAAAATAATCCCGATGAGTTGAAAATCTGTTTGGGAGGCTCATGCAAAATAAGGGAGCCCACTGGAGTGAAAACCTCGAAAAGAGGCATTCTAGGCAAAAATTAGGGCAAAGCTTGCTAGGGTGAAAACCTCAAAAAGAGGCAGTCTAGGCAAAAATAAAGACTGAGAAAAGAAAGTAAGATAGGAGTAATATCAAATGTAAATGTTAAAGTATGCTTATTATGCTCATATTAATAAAATAAACTTTACAAAAGAAAACTGTCAAACCTACTTATAATATCTAATTCTGTGTTTGCATAACTAAAAAGCTAAAACATTGCATGAACGAAGTAAATAGGCTATGAGATCTAATTCTTTTATTCCACTTGTTTTCAATGCTAGCATCTAGTTCCATGCTTGCATTCTTTCTAACTCTCTTTCATGCTTTCTATTACTTTCTTCATACAACTCAACACCTTTACCTCCATTATTAGACAGCTCCACCTGCGTATCAAGCCAAGTTTGGCAATCCACATTTGTGTAATCCACATCAGAGTCAGATAGTTCAACAATAGACTCATTTTCCAAACTCACCAGGTCAACCCAGGCTTTGTACTCATCATTAGTAGATGTTCCTTGAGTGAAGCTCAAATTCCTCTAAAAGGTCCTACTAGCCTAGAAGGTTTGGATCTCCCTCAAATAGAAAGGAGTAAGTGCATAAGGAGTAAATGCCACTTCTTCGATCCTTGGCTTTCTTTTATGATTTTTATTCTGTTTCAACTTCTTTTTGAACCCAAACCTCCCCAGACCTCATGGGTTATAAATAAAACCCTTATGACACCTTGGAGGCACTAGAAAACATTAAATTAACCCTGTAAAAGCTCTCAAAATCTCCCAGAATGTGTCAAAATTCCAAGAAAACCTTGAAGAAGCATCTAAATTGGATTTGAGCTTCTGTTAACCTAGTGGCGTCACCACTAAATGCCAGTTAATGTCACTCCTCATAGTGACGTTGGTCTCCAATTCCACTCTAGATGGCGGTTTGACGATTCATGCAGATTTTCACGGTCCTAGGAGGATTCTATGCACATCATTCCATACATACATTGTAAAATTATGAGAAATATCCATGCATATATGCATTGTAAGATAAGAAATATTCATGCATTGTAAGATAATGAATATTCATGTATACATCGTAAAATCATAATAAATGTCCATGCATATACTTGTACAAAGTTTATAATATGCAAATACATTAAGAGTTTTAAAATTTAAAAAGTTCAGAAATGCAAAGAAAAGATAAAACAAGGACGTCTGCTCATCCTCCTCTTCCTCCTCCTCCTCATTGGACTACTCACCCTCATCATCATCACCAGTAGGCTACTCATTGCCACCTTGCTCTCCCTAATGCTCATCATCATCCTGCTCCTCACCATTGTCACCCTCCTCATCATTATCATCAATAGCAGCAGGATGCTCACCGCCATTCTGCTCTCCCTAGCCCTGCTCAACATCATCATTAGCATCATCATTTCATAAAGATACATTGCAGTATCTCATAAGGGCTAATTGGAGTCCAATTGAGGGTAAAATTCAAAAGATTATCAAAAATTATAGACAACTACAATCAAATGGCAAGGATTGACAATCACAGCTACAGAAATGCCAAAAAATCCAAAAAAAATCTAGAAAATTCCAGAGAAATCTAAACACTATCCAAACCATGTTTCAAACTCTTAAAGCATTTGGAACAGACCCTGGCGTGTGGATTAGTATTCCTACATTTGAACCAGACTTAATTCATTTCAAACTTTGAAAGCATTTGAACCAAACCTAATCAAACCTTGTTCTAAAATCTGAAAGTATTTAAAACAAGTTAGATCATTGCCTCATACTTTGAATGAATTTAGAGCAAGATTCTGATGTCCGATCCAGAGAAGAACTAATTCCCCGGTGGAGCTATGTCAAGTCTTGGCAACAATTAAGCCAAGATTTTCCCCCAATGGAGTTACTTCTTTACAAAAGTTTTGGCAACAACCAAGCCAGAATAAGTCTTGGCAATAACTAAGCCAAGATGTTCCCTAGTTTTGGCAATAACCAAGCCAGAACGAGTCTTGCTAATAACCAAGCCGATATATTCCCTAGTGGAGCTGCTTCCATACAAAGTTTTGGCAACAACTAAGCTGAGACATATTTTGGCAACAACCAAGCCAAAATATTCCTTAAGTGGAGTCATTTTTTTCAAAAGTTTTGGCAACAGTCAAGCTGGAACGAGTTTTGGTAACAGCCAAGCCAAAACTTTCCCATTGGAGTACTTTCTTCATCAACAAACAATTACCCCCATGTAGAGAGACGACTTCCTTGAAGCTCAAATCCATAGCGGAGGAAAACCCAAATCCTCTTTAGAGTTAATAGAAGAAGCAAAAGCTTCAACTACAAATATCCCTTGTGGAGCAAACCCTGCACCAAATCCCCAGTGGAATCTAGACACATATCCAGACCCCCATGGAGTTAAACCCAGACATCCGAGGTCGAAGGTATAGCTTCATACACCGATGCTGAGGTATGCATTTCTTTTTCAAATTTATGTGTTTTTAGCTTTGTCATCATTTTTCATATTATTGGATAATACTACAAACCTCCGACAAAGAGGGGGCAAATTGTTAACACCTTATTTTTGGATACAGGAATAAGGAAGCAGCTCGGATGCCCAGTGATGATATTCATGCTTGTA
Source organism: Bocquillonia castaneifolia (assembly GCA_948193215.1). Classification (NCBI taxonomy): domain Eukaryota; kingdom Viridiplantae; phylum Streptophyta; class Magnoliopsida; order Malpighiales; family Euphorbiaceae; genus Bocquillonia; species Bocquillonia castaneifolia. Next base: position 6,563 of record CANYLF014628903.1, read on the forward strand.
AAGCATGAATTGAATGGGTTTAGCTCTCTCCTAATCACTAAAAATCATTTCAAAATGGTTTTAGTCAAAAAGCTTTTTTTTTACCTGAAACCGTGCAATTTTCAGACGGTTTTCATTATAACTTTTTCTACGAGTGTTAGAATGGCTTGAAACTTACATGGATGGTAGAGTGGCTCGTTCTGCACATTTCTTTTTTATCTAAATAAGCTTTTTCTGATTCGAACATTTAGGGCCCTAAATGGAACCAACGCCACTGTGAGGCCCAAACGCCACTGTCTATAGTGGTGTTGGTTCTCAACGCCACCATCTATAGTGGCATTGGTCCTCAATGCCACAATGCATAGTGGCGTTGGTTCTTAACACCATCGTCCCATTTTTCACTGAAAATTAATGCGTTTTTATCCGTGTTTTCAAAATTCAAATCCGGGTAGAAGCTATTTTCAACAAATTTAATCCAAAGTTTGTTACCAAATAGCTTGAGTGATTGTAATGTCACGTTGCTGTTACTTCCTCTGCCTATAATTCTTCTGCACTAAAAATATTATTGATTTTTTTATCAATATAATCATGTAAACATAATTTGCATTAGTTGTATGGTTTGTGTTTTGTATCTGCTTGGATTTACCATGAACATGTTTTTGTTTCTTACGTGCCGTACGTTTACATGATGATCTAAATGTTACTGCCATGTCTTAAAATGGATTAAATGATTAGATCTAGGATTAACAATGTTATTGTACACCATTTTAACATGTTTGCATCATCTTTGCATGTTTTTATGAATTAAATGTTACTATATATTTTTCTTATGTTTACAGCACGTATTGCTTTAAATGTTAAATGAATGTTTGTTTAGATCTAGGTTGTGTTTGTCATCTTAGATTAATTATTAAGTTGTTTTGCAACATAATTATATGTTTTAATTGGTTTCTACATGTTTTATATGAATCAAATGTTATTGAAATACTCTTTGTTCATTGCTATGCCCACTATATGTTTTGTTTACCTACTGTTCAAATGCCATCTAGATTCTAGGTTGGGTTTTTATCATGTAGATCTATATTTAGGTTGTCTGCATTCATATCTATATGTTTTACTTGATTTCTAGGCTTGAAAACCTAAAAATTTGCATTTTCTGTCGAATTTTTATGTGTTTTGTATGTTAGATTGCAAACGCCACCAAGCAAAGTGATGTTTGGTCCAAACGCCACTCCCCATAGTGGCGTTTGGCCCAAACGCCACTAGCCATAGTGGCATTCAAGGCCAACGCCACTTCTTGTAGTGGCGTTGTTGGAGAATGTTGCTGGAATTTTCTGTGTATGTTCGTATGATAAAAATAATTAAATGCATTCACGTGGAAATAAGCGACGAGGTAAGATTCTGTAAACATTTTTGGTAATGATTTTAGGTTAATATGCATGAAACTGACTTCTAATAATAATTTGGTAATCCTTGGATTAAAATAAGCTAGAAACCTAGATTGTGTTAATTGTTGTTGTGTTGTTTATAACCTTTTGTATGTAAATTGACCTAATTGCTCACTTGGTAATGTAAAATTAACTCTTGCTTATTAATAGAAACCCACAAATGCATGATAGTGTGCAAAATGTAAGGAAAACCTATCTTTGTTATAGCCTATAAAGTAGTGGGAATGAAGGGAGGAATAATGCTTAGAGTGGCTGTAAAGAATCACACCTTAAGAAATGCGATAGTTCGATCACAGAATCTCTGAGGTTAATACAGCTTTGCATTTCTTAATGGAATCGAGATGCACACCAATGTAAGATGTTCTTGATGCCAGTTTAAGTGGCGACTCCCACATTAGCTCCTTTCGCTAAACACATAGTGTCGCAGTCGTAGTAAAAGTAGTCTACTGAGGTAACCCCTCTGTCTATAGGATGGGTCGTTACTGGATAGTTTTCTGGATTCAGTGAGGAGGAAGCCTGATGTTGACTCTTTGGGACAACATATCCTTTTGAGTCACGGGATAGCTACCTGAAAGGTCTGAAGATTTCACTGCTCTGTGTTCTTACAATATGGATCGTACCTCCTCCTTTATTATCTTACGAATTTGTTTGAGATTGATATTGTCATCCATTATTACTGCAAAACAACAGGGTTAGAGACACATAAAATGCAAATGCACACACAATGTGTCACAGGCAAGAATGCATGAAATGCCTATTATCCTATAATACGCGCATGTGAATGTGTATTTATGGCAAGCAGTCCTCCTATCTTTTTTCAGCAGCAAGGTGACTCTATGATATCTCATCGTTCAAAAACCAAATCTCCTATTGTTCTGTCTGTCGGCCAATTTAGTCTGATATGGTCCTATGTGCATTATGTTTGTAGGTGAAGAATGAATTTCATCGAATCTGGTATATAGGTTTCTTCATGATTAGACCTCAGATGGCAATATATAGATCGACCTTTATATCATCCATAGTACTTCTGACATCCATGACACATTTGAAAAGAGGACAGACAGCTACACCATTTATGCATATGAGATAAAGTCATGTATAGTACATACCACTTTATATTACAATCAAAATTAAGAGATTTGTTCATATATACAAAAGCACCCTTTGAAGTGCATATTGTATCTATAAATTCTGTAGAGTTCCTATCCAAGCTGAGGATCTAGACTATAATTAACCAAAGCCCGACTCTTCATTCTTTGATTCTCTGATCTAAGTCTCTTTACTTCCTCCATTTTCTCCATTCTTTCTCAAAATGGTGCAGGACAACTGATAGCTCGTCTCCGTGATTTTCTACCATATAATCTAGGAACCAATTGCCATCTTCATTAGACAACAGCGCCATTTCTAATACCCTCCAATATGATAGTTTTTTTTATGGAGGTTGAAGCTAACCCCAACATGTCAAGCCCATGCCTCATTTTATAGTCTTTCCATTCTCCTATGTAACCCATGGTTCCATCTCTAAGTCCAATCTATTTTCCTTCGATGACCAGCTCACCAACAGCCTCTATGAACATACAACAATCATTCAGGTGATGCCTAATCGATTGACGATAGCGACAATACTCATTCATGGGAATGGACTTAGGTCTGTGATATATAGGCTGATTAAGGGATTCCATATATCCTTTTGCCCTCAGTTCTGTGAAAATGTCATCGAGTGTAAACTTGGTGATGAGGGGAGGTCCTCTTAAATGTAACGAAAGCACTTCAACAAAGGCAAACAATCTGGGTAACAAGCTCCTGATCTTTTCATGTCTTTGTCTCTCTATAAATGTTATGATCCCATCCTCAGATATGGCATTCTTATCTTCATTAATCACCTTATTAACCCTTCTTCTCAGGTCTAGACATTAATCTATATAATGTCATAGGGAACTGTGATAGTCGCAAAAGGTGTAAGACCTGAACACTCCATCTTCTAAGGTGGGAGGAATGTCATTAGTCTATTTTCTAACAAATCCTGATATACTTCTAGAAGCCTCCATTCAATCCTAGCTAAGTGATCATCATTTGGTGTTGGAAAATCCCATTGGGCAAGGTAGGACTCAAGGTGTACTTTCCCAATCCTACTTGTGTTAGAATACCCCTCTCGATAAACTCTTGCAGGACTCTCCTTAAGGTTTGACATCTATCTGTTTTGTGCCTTTCAATCTCTTAGTGGTCACAATAAGTTTTGGCCTGAAACCTATGTGAGAACATGTTTGGGCTGGACTTGGCCAGTCTCGTGGTGATCAGACCTAACTCCCATAATATCTTGAGTATAGCTAACAAAGGATGCTCCACATATAATATTTTTATATTCTCGATTTTTAAGTCAACCATGGCTGCAGGCGTCCAGGTGCCCATTCCCGGTCAGAAAGATCTTACACTTGATCAGCGAGAGCTACTTTCCATAATTGCTGCAAATCAAAATGGTTAGGCATAAATAAATCTAGTATGCATGCATGTATGTATGCATCACAAGGAAAACAAGCAAACTGTTAGATGTACAAGTAATAAATACTGCCAAGTGGTAGGTCTTCTAATCTTATTTTTCCTCCACACGTATGCCATGGTAAAGTACATTTTCCTAAGTCACGGTGTAAACGGGAGGTGTGTCATAGCCTTAAATCATGGGCTAAACACCAAGTTGATCCAAGTATTTTAATGACCCCGAGCTGGAGCCATTCAAGGTAGGGATAATGTTTGTATAATGTTTTTTTTTTCTTTTTTGCACTATCTTTTTTTCTTTTGCTTTGCACTTTTTTTGTTATATCTTTTCTTTTGCTTTGCTCTTTTTTTTTTTTTTGCTTTCTTTTCTATTTTTTTTCTTGGCTGAGCTATATAATTTTAATGGCAGCAAATGGACTTTATCTGACATTCGTGGTATTTTCTGAATACAATCTTGATTCATTGAGTTGTAGAAATATTCTTGTCTTTGAATCTTTTGTGATAGCACAAAACAATCCATGTGAAACCTACAAGTTTCTGAGTGCATTTCCTTCATTACATTCTTCTTGTCCTCTTCACTAGTCATTATTATAGCAAGAGATGCAAACCATGCTATGAGTTGCCTCTTCCATTGAACTTGAACTTTCATCATCCTTATTGCCCCCGAGTGTTGCTTGAAGTTGTGATACCACTTTTTTTTATTTATATATATTTTTTCCATTCATTTTTTCTTTTCCTATCGCTCATTCAGTAATAACATAACATGCAATCGATATTTCATGTCTTTTGTACCAATGCTAAATGAACAAGCTAGAGATAAATTGATGCCCAATGTGCTTATGGTATGATCAATGCAATGCAATGCAATCATGCTATCAAGAAGAACACCAAACAAATAGAACAAAATTCATTTATTATTGACTTTGAAAATCAAAGGTGCTACATTAGTCATGAATCAGAAATAAAACATTCTAAGCACTTTCCTCAGGATCCTTAATCTTTCCTTCATCAATCAAGTTCTAGATTATAGTCTTCAACTTGGTGCAATCATCAGTGTCATGCCCTTCTGCCTGGTGACACTTACAATAAGTGTTAAGGCTAAGGCCAAGTCGATTTGGATTAATAGGCCCCCTTGTTGTCACAGGATTCAATAGATTGTCTCTCACCAAACTTTCAAAGACTTCAAAGAGGGGTTGATTGAACTTTTTGTACTGTAAAGGGCTTTCATTGCACTAACAGTCGTACTATGACTTGTTTGGTTTCTTTTCCTATCAGCTTCCATCTCTTTAGTATGAAGACCATCATCATAAAAGTCATCAAAGGTCTTCGGGTTCAATGCTTGCAACTGCTTGACCAAATGACAACATGATTTTTTTCTAAAATATAAGACTCAAAAATTGTGGACAAATTGAGAGAAAAAAAATTACGAATCAAAGAAACACAAAAACAAAAATTTACGAACAGATTTGAGTAAAAAAATAGAAGAAAATTGTGGCAACTTTAGGGGAAACAAAAAAAATTGTGGCACCATAAAGAACAAAGGTTGCGCACACAATTCAAACACAAACAAGGTTGTGAATTCAACAATTACAATCCCACAACTCACAGAATTGAGTAAATGTAGAAGACAGACTCGTATTTGAAAGAAAATCAAAGAAAAATTAACCAAACTTACAAGTTCGGCTCTGATACCAAATTATACAAACTCAAACTTCAATGGATATGCTCAAACACAAATCGGAATCAAAGCTAGAAAGCAAACTGATTTGATCAACTCCAAAGCATAGGAATCACCCAAACCAATTAGTTCAAATTCGTCACCCAAAAATCTAACTTGAATGTTTGCAATTGAAACGGAACTATCACTCTTAGTTATATGAAACTAAGATCAATAATTATAATTTAATGAAAGATAGATGTGAAATAAACTAAGCATAGTTTAATTTCAAAGATTCAATAAGGAACACCTTAAAGAAAATATGCAACGCATAGGTTTTGTTTTCAAACAAAATTTATTCATTAATCATTCAGTTAGGTGGCTGCCTATACATGCTCTTTATATAGAGCTTAAAAACAACTGATTCTAACCCTAAAGGAACAATGAAAGTCGGCCAAGACTCCAAAACAACAAAGGAAACAAACAAAAAATAGAAATCCTAAACCTAATTGTAAACTGAAAGCTGGTAGATTACAACCCTGACTTTACGACCTAATTTCGACCCCTTTACAGACCTCTAATGAAAAAATGTAAAAAATATGGATTGTATATTTTTAAGTCCTCTTTGCAACTCATTTTGAATCGCATCAATCTGAGTTGTGTAGCAAAAGTTATGGCCAAAACAATCCGCTGTCCTCAAAAATCCGATTTTAACTTCCTAATTGGATTTGGCTTGATTTATGCACGGCTGCTGCCCTAAGGAGTTAGGGTTTCATCCAAGCACTCCTTGATGCCCTAATATTGACTTTACTGACCCTTGACCTTGACCTTGACCTTGACCTTGACTTGTTGACCTTTCCATTGACTTTGACTTTGTTGACTTGACTTTGATTTTAAGCTTGTTCGAATACAATTAAGCTCACAATTCTCACAATCTTCAAACTCAATGTCATCAACAAATA
>CANYLF014630001.1:0-11348 GCA_948193215.1 Bocquillonia castaneifolia
CATCTTAAATCATTATTCAAAGTGTTTACATATACTTATATATTAATTTGATGCATTTTAAATTATTGTTTAAAGTATATACATATATTTATATATTAATTAAATACATGGGAGTATATGAGTTAAAACCTATTAATTAAATACACAAATAATAAATGCAAAACAAAAAGAAATAGTAAAAAACCAAAATTTGCCACGTAAGCAAATTGGCTTTAAAATCAATTGAAATGTTATGGGATTACTTTCATATATATATAATTTTAATTTATTAGAAATTTTCAATTGATTATGAATAATTTATTCACAAAATTATAATTTGCTAGTATATTTATAGATAAATTTTCAAATTTTAATTTCTTCATACATATCAAATTTGTATGTAAAAATTATATGATGCATCTTAAATCATTATTCAAAGTGTTTACATATACTTATATATTAATTTGATGCATTTTAAATTATTGTTTAAAGTATATACATATATTTATATATTAATTAAATACATGGGAGTATAGGAGTTAAAACCTATTAATTAAAGACAAATAATAAATGCAAAACAAAAAGAAATAGTAAAAAATCAAATTTTGCCACATAAGCAAATTGGCTTTAAAATCAATTGAAATGTTATGGGATTACTTTCATATATATATATATATAGATCTCAATTAAATAATTATTTTTCTAATCTCAAATTTGGGATAATGTACTAAAGCACTATTTTATAAATTAAAAATTTCTATAAAATAAATTATATTTTTTGATCCTGATAATATATTATTTTGAGATGTGATTAAGGAATAAGTTGATTCAAATCAATTGAGGAATTCACTTTAAAACATGAAGTTTTATGTTAAAAACATTTAAATAATTATAATTTTTAAAACCATTTAAAAGTTTAAAGTTACCATTTCACCTTACTTAATTCAAATCAATTTGATCCTATTTTATTGAAGTTTTTCTGTAATTAGGTTCAAATAATGTTGAAATTTGATGGTTGTCACAACTTGACAAGTTCAAACAATGTTAATGCTATTCAATCCAGCGTCTTGGTGAAGTAAATTAACAATGTTAATGTACTTTATTTAAAAAAAGTAATTAAATTTTGTCAACCATACACGTTGATTTGAAAAAAGATAAAAAAATTTAGGCTTAATGATAAATTAAATCATCAACTATCGCGCTTTTTGCAATTTAATCACAAGTTTCTAGCTAATTTTTACAATGTCATGCCTGAATTATCAATTTTTTGCAATTCGATTCATGTGAATGGCTGTCATCGTCGTTCAGCCACTTCCAGCGAATATCAGCTCAAATTGACTTTAAAATTGAACTCGGAGACCTGGAAAATATGAAAAGGGAGTGTAGCATGGTCTCAACATTTGCCGGAAGCCGTTGAACGGATTTTCGATCTAACTTGGATTTTTATTCGATTCTCTCAACTGCAACTTCGTGGCGGTGTGTGAAATGTGATAGTTCATGCATGACATTGTAAAAATTAAAAACTCATTTTTAAATTATAAAAAGCGTGATATATAGTTCGTGACTTAATTTATCATTAAGTCAAAAATTTATTAGTGAACAATTTTTTTAAAAACAAGTTTCCAATGCATAATATGCATAATATGGGATATAACGTTCACGTATGATTTAGAAATAAACAACCATTCTTTCATTGTACCACGTGTAAATAATTGTGAAAGAGTATTCGCACATTTTGGTGTCTTAAATATCTTTGCGCTGCATGCCCTTAACTCCTAGCTAACCAGTAATTCTTTCAACCTTTCCTTTTAATCCGTCGTTAACATGTCATAAAAAAAAAAAAATATGAAGTTTGGAATAGACTTGCTACAAATTAGAATCGAATTTTAAGATTTTGATTTTAAAATTGAGTCTTAGTTTTGTTTGGCTTCAATTCACCTTGAGTAAACTGGTACTACTCATGTAGGTAGGGGGTGAAAGGTCTCGAGTTCGAAACCCACCCTATCAAATTATTAAAAAAAAAAACTGTTGAAAATAAAAATAGAAAAAAATTCATTGATTTCAATTTTTTTTTCAAAACAAAAAATAAATCTTAAATAAATATTAACTTTAATGTATATTCTACATAAATTATCACAAAGCTATGATAATTTGTGACAAATCAACGACGATTCTATTATAAATTCATCCCAATTTGTAACAGATTGTAAAAGTTTTACTGCTATAAAATTAGTGACGCCCATGTCACAAAAATAGTCACAAAATTATTATTTTATTATAAATATTTGTGATGACATTTTCTGAGACGCTTAAAATTTATTACAGATCTTATTATAAAAAAAATTATCTTTAATTTTTCTGATTAAAATTTTGGTTTAATTTTAGTGGCTTGAAACCAAGACCTGATCATCTAGTTCATAATCTATATCAATAACATATATAAAAGTGGGAGCGGGTTCAGGCAAATTGACTCCCTTATCATTTCCTGATTAGTTTATTGAAAGGTTTTAATGAAAGTTTAAATAGTTATTTAATAATTATTTTAATTAATTAATTAATAACAAATATGAAATTCCTTAATCAATTAGAATTAGAATATTTATTTATTAATAAAAATAAAATCCTTAGCCAATTAGTCATTTAATAATTAATTTAATTAATTGATATCAAATATGGAATTCCATAATAAATTAGAATTAGGATATATTTATTTATTAATAAAAAACTAAAATCCTTAGACAATTAGGATTTAAATATATTCATGATTAAAATTTCAAATATATATTAAAAACATAATAATTGAAGAAAATATATAAATTCATATAATATATGTATTGAGTTAAATTTAATCATAAAATTATAAATTATTGAAATTATAAATACATATTATTAGGATTAAAAGATATAAAATTATATTATTGAAATTTCTCTTTATTATTCGAATTAATTTTAGATTTATATTTATTGATTGTGTTTTCTTAGGAAATTTGTATTTTTAGCATCAAATTCACAGTATGACGATGCAGCAATTCGACGGGCCATAACTTGGGCTAGAAAACTCAAAATTGGGTGATTCAAAAGCCTAAATTCAAGAGAAAATCGAGATTTACAATTTTGTGAAGAATCCATGCCTGTTTAGAGACTATAGATGTCTAAAGAATGAGTCTCAAGTCAGACGCTCTGTGCAGTCTTAGGAAAATTTTGAATTTTACTAGGAATTATTATTTAGAATTAATTAAAACATGTCCTAATCATTATAGAATATGTGAGCAGTCTTAGTTAAGGTTTAAGTACTATAAATAGATGGAAAGCAAGGCTGAAAAATTAATATCTATTTTCTCTCTCAAAAAATAAATAACAAAGCTTAAAGAATTTCATGGTGAATAAGAAAATTCAAGGACTTCAACGATTAATTTAAGATTAATTACATTTTATGTTTCCTTCATGAAAAACAATGAATCTAATTTCATAAATTTCTCCATCATTCAAACTATTAAAGTATCGATGATTGAAGACCTAAACTTAAAAAGGTATATAATTTTTTTTATTGTTTTAACCATGAATTCTTTATTTTTAATTAGTGTGGATTTTGTTTTTTATATAGCCATTAACTAATTATTTAAAGTATATTTAATAATCAATTTAGATTACTATTAGAATATAACAACTTCAACGGGTCATAACTTGTACTAAGAAACTCGGAATCGGATGATTCCAAAGTCTAAATTCAAGAGAAAATCGAGATCTACAACTTTTATAAAGAAGTCATGCCCGTTTGGTGATTGTAGATATCCGAAAATTAAGTCACAAGTCAAACGCTCTTTGAAGTCTTCGAGAAAATCCGAATTTTACAAGAAATTATTATTTCAAATTAATTAAAAGAAGTCCTAATCATTCTAGGATTTGTGAGCAATCTTAGTTAGGTTTTAAGCACTATAAATATATAGAAACCAAAGCTGAAAAATTAATATCTCTTTTCTCTCTCTTAAAATAAAATAGAATTTCTTGGTGGATAAAAAACTCAAAGGCTTCAATGATTAATTCACGATTAATTAGGTTTTCTCTTTCTTTCATGAAAAATAATGAATTTAATTTCTCTATTCTCTCCATCATTCAAACCATTAAAGCATCGATTGAAAATTGAAGACCTAAACTCAAAAAAGTATATAAATTTTTTCTATATTTTTAACTGTAAAGTCTTTATTTTTTTATTAGTTTGGATTTTTTTTTCTATAGCCATCAATTAATTTTTTTTACCATTTAGTAATCAATTTATATTATTATTATTAGAGTAGAATTAGTGATTAATTAATTTATTTATTAAATTCTAGTTTATATTTAATTTTCATAGGAAATTTGGGTTTTAAATGTGAAATTCTCAGTTTGAAAGTGAAGCACAGTCAACGGGCCATAACTTGAGTTAAAAGACTCAGAATTGAGTGATTCAAAAGCCTAAATTTAAGATAAAATTGATACCGACAACTTTCATGAAGAAGTCGTGGCTATTTGAAGATTCAAAAAAACTGAAAAGTGAGTTACAAATCAGAAGTTATGTGCACTCTTGGTTGAAATCGAAATTTTAAAATAATTAACTATTTGAAATTAATTAACACAACTTCTAATTCTTCTAGGACTTATGCAAAACTGTATTTAGATCTTGATGGAGATAAATAGATCAAAACAATGAAGCTGATTTAATACAATTTTCCATCATTCATTCAAGTTATTGAAGTATGGATTGAATATTTAAGACCTAAAATTTAAAATGTATATATATGAATTATTTGTTTTTTTTTCGTTTAAGTCTGTTATTTTCTATAGCCTTCAACTATTTAAAGTCAATTTAGTAATCAATTTAGATTATGACTGTTGTCGAATTAGTGATTAATTAGTTTATTTAAATTAAATTCATATTTATATTAACTTTTTGTACGAAATTCATATTTTTAATGTGAAATTCGCAGCTTGAAAGTTTAGCATATTCGATGAGCATAAGTTAAGCTAGGAGACTCAAAATTGAATGTTCCATAAGCCTAAATTCAAGATAAAATCGACATCTACAACTTTCATGAAGGAGTCGTGACTATTTGAAGACAAAAAGTACCTAAAAAGTGAGTTGCAAATCAATAGCTTTATTTTTCTACCATAAATTCTATGCTTTTACTTAGTTTGGGTATTTTATTTCTTATAGTCATGAGCTAATCATTTAAAGTCTATTTAGTAATTAATTTAGATTAATTATGTTCTTTTTAGAGTATAATTAATGATTATTTAGTTTATTTAAATTAAATTCATAGTTATATTAAGTTTTAATGTGAAATTCGCAAGTCGGAAGTGTATCACATTCGATGAGCCATAACTTAAGCTAAAAGACTTAGCATTGAGTGATTCAAAATCCTAAATTCAAGAGAAAATCTAGATCTACAACTTTCATGAAGAAGTCGTGGCCATTTAATGACTTTAAACACTTGCAAAGTGAGGCACAAATCATAAGTTATGTGATATGCAGTCTTAGTCGAAATCTAAATTTTAAAAAGCTACGTGTAACTAATCGAAACAAGTTCTAATCCTTCTAGTGCTTTTGGACAGCTGTAATTAGATCTTGAGATGTATAAATCTATCAAAATTAAAACTAAAAAATGGTTGTTCTTCTCTACCTAAAAAAAATTGATGAAAATTTTACGGAATTTTTCATCATTCAAACTATTGAAGTATGGATTAAAAATTGAAGGCCTAAAATTAAAACGTATGAATTGAATATTAAAGACTTAAAATTAAAAAGGTATATAAATTTTTAGCTTAAAAAGTCAAAAAAATGATTTAATAATATAATTATATCAATAATGAACACCACATGCAACGTACGTGAGGAAAAAAAACTAGTATAAAATAAAAGCAATTTGTGAACAAGGGTGAAACCAAAAATAATTTGAAGAGGAGGAGAACAAGAGAAAGATACGAAAGAGGTAGATATAGAGGAGAGGAGAGTGCATGGGCAGGGGTGGAACTAATTATCATTGTATTGTCAGGGCCACCGCCCCAAAAGAAATTCTTTATTTTTTATATATTATATGTGTGTTTATATGTTGGTTATCTAAAAATAAATATTTAGTCCCTAAGGTAATTCACATTGAAAATGTTTATTTTAAATGTATGATCACCTCTCATGTAGGAGTAATTAGATAAAAAAAAAATAAAATAGTTATTACATATAAAATTAAAATTTTTGTATTTAGTTCCCATGGATTGTAATTCTACAATTTAATGGAATACCAATTCTTTACGATACGTAAAGAATAGCTATTCCTAGTGCCTTGGAATAGTATTCTATTCCATTAAATGAACCAAACACCACCTAAGTAAGTGCTTTTCTCCACCATTCCACAAACAAAGAATCAAAATTTTTTTGACCCCATATAGAACTTTTTAGTTCCGCCCCTATGTATGGGAGTTGTAAAAGGGGTTATAGGTCAGAAAAATCGATCAAACCAAATCAAAACCGTCCGAATTGATCGTACTGAATGGTTTTTATGAAAAATGATTTGGTTTGGTTTGAAAAAATGTGAACTTTGGATTTCAGTTTCCCAACCGAATAGAACCAAACCAAAATCCAAACTTTAATTTTTTTAGTATTATATATATATATATTATTTTATTTCATTATATACATACATACATACATACATATATATGTATATGTGTTTATATTTGTGTGTGAAAATATACCAAGTATATGTAAAAATATACAAAGTTTATAAACGTGTAACAAATATATAAATAAATAAATAAATGTATTCATAATAAGTATTTATAAAAATTTAATAAAAAATAAATAAACCGACCGAAATCGAACCCATCCAAATCAAAATTTTAATTAACTGAATAAATTGAGCCGTTAGTTTGTTAAATTAAATGAATTGGTTTAGTTTGTTAAATTAAATGAATTGGTTTTGTTTTAAATAATTAAAACCAAAAACTGAATAGTTTTAAATTCTTTTAAACCAAACCGAACCGTCGGTTGCACACCCCTAAAAGGGGTAGGGATGGCTCACCCACATAGCACTACCCTAACTGTGAAAGAGTATTCCCACATTCAAGATCATAAATATCTTTGCAGTACTATTGCACTTAGTTCTCAACTTCAGATGATTAAACCTTAAACCATAATCTCCTTTTGATTATAAAAAAAAAAATGAAGTTCAGATGATTTAGAGATAAAGTGCTTTTTATTAATTGTGAACCACGTGTGAATATATGCGAAGACTATTAAATTAGTTTCCACATACGGTGTCTTAAATATCTTTGAAGTAGTAGTCGTGCCCTTTAAGTCCTGAACTACTAATTAATTCATTAATATAATCCGTCAACAAGAGAGAAAGAAAGAAACTTTATTCTTGAATTCAGCAGGTACAAATAACTTGATCATTTTCAGGCATGTCATAGATAATATAATAATAAAAAAATATTCATGGCTGCAATATTAGCCTGCGAATTGAAAGCTTATAAATATAGTACTCCAATATGCCTTTTCACTTTTTTTACAAAACAAAACCAACCCATCCCATTTTTTGTAGTTCAATCTTTCAATTGTTTGCACGCCAGCGTCGGCCCGCCGCGATCAAAACTTTCGGGAAAACAATACTAATTCAGAACATTCCCTTTTGAAAAATAAAATTAATAATAAAAGGAGCTTTTCTAATATTACCTGCCCGTGTTCTTCAAACCCTGACGTTCCAGACAAGTGTCATCCTGTCAGAGGCCGTGGAATAGTATAAAGAGATTAAATGTTGGGTATAGTGTGGACAGATGTTGAGTATCAATGGAGTATAAATCTAGCTAAGTCCATGTCATAAAAACAATAATAAAAAGAAGAATTTTTATTATTAGACCTCACCTGTATATACACTGCACTACACTTGAGGGTCAGGGGTGGCAATGGATAGATGAATCTTCCTGTTGCTTTTTATTGAATTATTGCAAAGTAAAGGGAATCAATATACAAGTAAAGATTTTTTTTTTTTCAATGACAATGGATGTGCATTAGAGAACTGATTCCAATGGGGAAAAGAAAAGAAAAAAAATTCACCATCATTTAGCTGCACCATGCCCACCTGACTGCATGAAACCTGGCTGAGGATAGGTTTATCTGCCAGGTGGACTTGGAAGACCAAGAAAATGACTACGGATTTATGACTGGGATTGTAGATTAAATAAATAGCTTGTCGACACATTACGAGAAAAATGTATTAGCTTTTTATAATAATTTTTTTAATAGTTATTAAGAAAATATGATATGTTTAATAATGTGTTAGTATGTAATTAATTGGTAAAACGAATATTTAGATCTCTGTATTTTTATTTTTTTTCGAATTAGGTTCCTATACTTTTATTTGTTCAGATTGAGTCCCTGAATTTTTATTCACATTGAGTCCCTCTGTTAACGGAATTTGGACACACCGTTAATAGAGGGACCCAATGTGAATAAAAATAAAAGTACATGGACTCAATATGAACAAATAAAGTTACAGAGACCTAATCCAAAAAAAAAAAAGTACAGGGACCTAAATATACATTTTGCCAAAAAATGTATATTTATATAACTAACAAATTGAATACAAATTAATGATTCTTATTGGTTCATACTTATAAATAAAAGATAAGGTGGTATAAAAAGATTATCACTTTAATTATTTTAAAGGTAATTTATTAGTTTTTTTTAAAAAATAATTATTAAATATTATTTTTTTTAACTTTTAACCCTAACCACAACCACTAACCAAAAAAATCAAATTGTGAAGAATGGTGTGTCAGGAAAAGAAAATGCACATGTAAATATAAATACCACATATGAAAAATATTATTATTACCAATAGAAGAATAACAACAAATGTATTTAAGCTTTTCTCTAATTTTTTTAAATCTTTCAATTATTTTTGTATTCTATTGCCTTTTGGTACAATTGCTTGTTTTGAAGTTAGATTTAAAGTGGGTATTTTTATTTTTCAAAATGTTATTGTCTATTTAATAAATCAAAATTTATTTTTGGGTGTAAGCATACAAACACAAATATTATTTGATTTTCATTTTAATTTCTTTTCTTTTTGACCAAATGTTAAAAAAAATTCAAATCTTTTCGATTTTTTTCAATTATTGCAAAACCTTATAATTTTGTCAATTATAGCCAAACCTTACAATTTGACGTTTCAAAATTGATTCAAATTAATTAAATTATACTTAAGTAAAAACCGTATTATATTAATTTAACAATTTTATTTTGTTGGTTGGTGGTTGTGGTTAGACTTAAAAGTTAAAAAAAAATAGTATTTAATAATTATTTTTTAAAAAAATTAATAAATTACCTTTAAAATAATTAAAGTGTAAATTTTTTTATACCACCTTATCTTTTGTTTATAAGTATGAACCAATAAGAATCATTAATTTGTATTCAATTTGTTAGTTATATAAGTTAAGACATTTTTTTGGCAAAACGCGGTATTTAGGTTCCTGTACTTTTATTTTTTTCGGATTATGTCCATGTACTTTTATTTATTCAGATTGAGTCCCCGTACTTTTATTTTAGTTCACATTGGGTCCCTCTGTTAACAGCGTGTCCAAACTCCGTTAATAGAGGGGCCCAATGTGAATAAAAATAAAAATACAGGAACTCAATCTGAACAAATAAAAGTACGGGACCTAATAAAAAAATGTAAAAATACAGAAACCTAAATATACGTTTTGCCTAATTAATTGGTTCTACCAGTGAATCATGATAAATGAGTAATCATACAATACATTCTATGTGTCAGAAATATACAACAAATGTATTGTCTTTTGACAACTGATTAATATTCCACTAGTTCACATCCTCACTTAAAAAAAAAAAAAAAAAACCACTTCCCACCTTTTTCGACTATTGTTTATAGTTGTATAATTCTATGTGATACACCAGTATAATTATTTGTGATGAATCCAAACATTTGGCAAAGATGAAAATGAAAATCTGATGTGTATGTACATGTGAGCAGACATTGCACATCATGTGAATAAAAGACGAGGATACGTTTGATCCTATAGCCACCTTTCACATAACAACTTCCCCTGATGTCACCTTTCTACAAATGGACATTGGTTTGGACACGAATAAATTTCTCTTTTATCTTGTGGAATATTAATGTAATTTTATACTATTATTTTTCTTTTAAGAATAATATAAAGATAGGGGCATGAGAGTGGAACTATATTCGTAATTGCGTGAGAGCTACCAGACTAATTAATTACACCCACAAAATATTTAATTTTTTTTAAAATAATAAGAGGCATTTCATTAATGATAATAATAATTGATCGGTACAACTTGTAACAGATAAATAAATTCACCTATAATCAAGAAATGCATATAGATTATAACATAAGAATAGAATTTTTCTCTAAAATTTTTCAATTGTGTTGACGGATCAATTGTAGACAACTCTTTAACTACGTTTGGCATATCGGCAAGAAACTCAATTCATTCAATGACTATATTAAACCACAAATCGATTTTATTGTCATATGATAAGTCTTTAAACGAGTCTGATCTTCTGAACATTAGATTCAAACTTTTCTTCACTTCCATAGTGAAAGACAAATTATAAACTCTCATAAAGAGAGAGAAACAAACATCCTTTGAAAAAGATAAAAAAAAAAATAAAGAACAAACATAAAAAAAAAACTAGAACAAACAGATCTTGTAATCTGTATTTTATTCAATAAAACTAAACTAAATATAAATATAATGGTCCACCGCCGATTTTTGAATATAGTCGGCGGTGACCTAGCTATAAACAAGAGAGGGGAGAAGAGAGAGCGGCTATGACACTACTAAAAAAACCAATATTGCCGACCGAAATTTTAGTCGGTAAACTGCAATTAGGGGTGTGCAAAAACAGGCCGAACCGGTCTAACCGAACCAGATTTTCCTATTTGGTTCGGTTGTTTGGTTAGAAAGGTTTGGTTCGGTTTAGCCTCCTGAGATTTCTTGGTTTACAGTTTTCGGTTCGGTCTGAGGATTTTTAAACCGAAAAAACCGTAAAAACCAATTTATATATACAGAAAAAAAAAAATATATATATATATATATAACCTAACCTAAAACAACGCCGTGTATTACCCAAATAGAAAGAAAAATGAAACCTAAACCTAACACACCCTCACTTTTCACTCAGCCGCTCTCTCTCCCTCAACTCTCTCAAGCCTTTCTTCTCTCCCTCTCCCTCTCATCCTCGCAAACCCTAATCCTATTTAATCTGTTTACACTTCTCTTCTCATTTGTCATTCTCTCATCTTCGGTGACCGTTCTTGTTTACTGGTGCAAATAACTCTTTAGTCAC
>CANYLF014638687.1:0-11370 GCA_948193215.1 Bocquillonia castaneifolia
CTTCTACCTTCTCTCTTCTCCTTCTCTTCTTATTATCTATTCTTTTTCTTAAAGGCTTACTATTCTTTTGCATATATTGTTTTTCCTTTTCTCAAAGCGTTTGTGTAATATTTAGTAGGTTAGGTTCTGTTGCTTAAAATGTCAGATCTGGAGTACAATTCAGACCAGAATCGTAATATAGAGGATGGAATAGAAAATGAGGTTCTAGTAGTTCATGAAGAGATGTAGCACAAGGGTTGCAGGAGAGTTCTTTAAGCCTTATAGGCAAAGTTTTTACTGAGAAATAAGTAAACAAGAATGCTTTACAGAGTATGGAATAACTCATATGGGTTCAGAGTAGAAGATATGGAGGGAGGTTTCTTTCAGTTCTTCTTTGAGAAAGAATGAGATCTTGAGAGAGTGTTGTGGGGGGAACCATGGATGTTTCGAGGAAAAATGCTTCTTCTTAAAAAATGGAATCCAGATATCGTTAGCTTGAACCACCTATTTTCTTCTGTAGCAATCTGGATTCAACTTAGAGGTCTCCCCAGCCTTTATAGAACTGAAAGTATGGGTATCAAGTTGGGGTCCAAGATTGGGAAGGTGAAGAAAGTATCCATTGGGTACCATCAATCTATGGGAATGAGCCTTGTTCGGGTTCAAGTGGATTTGCCTCTGCACAAACCGGTTAAGGAAAAGCTTTCCATTAGAGGAATTAAAGGGAAATCATTTGATATTCTTCTAAGTTATGAAAGGCTTCCCTTGTTTTGCTATTTTTGTGGACTCATTGGACATAATGATTGGTTATGTGAGCAAAAGTTTCAGGAGGAACAAAGAATAGGTAATGTCAGCAACAAATTTGATAGAGATTTAAGAGCTTCACCATTAAGTGCCAAACCTGATCAAATTAAAGAAATTCCTGAAAAAATAATTGATGGCATTGTGAGAAAAATATCAAATACGGTTGTTTCTAATAGAAGTAAAAATGAGAAGAATGATGAGGGGTCTAGTGATTCAGACAATGGCACTACAGCAAGGGGTTAGAGCTTTGAAACAAACCTTACAGGGGAGAATGAAGACCAACAGAGGCACCCGCTGAATTATAACCAAGTGGAGAATCAATCTAAGCTACAGGTGGCTGAGACACCTTTGAATGAGAGTAGTAGCTATATTGACTCTCCAGAAAGAGGCAGGATTATGAGCCTATGTACAAATGCAAGTGTTAATTGCTTAAAAGAACTCAACGAGAGGGACATAATTATGTATAGTAATGATGGTGGTCGTACTTAAAAGGTTTTTAGAATTGGACAATGGGTGAACAATCTGTCCTCCAAAGATTCCAATGCAAAAGGGAGGAAGTCAATCAAGCCTATTGTAAAAGTTGGAGCATAACACAAAGAAGATGGCAGTCAAAATATTACCGATTTTCAGGTGCTACACAACTTGTCTGATCGTATTAACGTTAACAAGAAAGGGGCTTCCTGTAAAGAATTTGGGCAGGCAAGATTCTACACTGATGGAAATGATGTTAAGGTGCACAATAAAGGCAAGAAATGGAAAAGGATGGCCAGAGAGAATGCAGAGTTGCCTAAAATGCAAGAAGAACCAAGTACTGGGAGAAAGAGAGATAGAGTTCTGGCGGATATTAGTAACACTATGAATATGGAGGTGGATGAAAATGTAGTAAAGAAGAAGGAATGTTTGCTGAAGATTTTTGAAGAGGTGGAGGTCCCCAGCCTAAAATGGGCCCAGGAGAACAAATGAAGATAATGGCATAGGACTGTCAAGGTTTAGGGAAACCCTTGACAGTTTAACACTTGAAGGGTCTTTGTACAACCCATTACCTGGATTTGTTGTTTCTAATGGAATCTAAAAATAAAAAGAATATGGTAGATAGGGTGCTAAAACAATGTAATTTTACAAATTCATGTATTTGTTAATCCAATTGGCTCGGCGGGGGGCTTGTGCCTTGCTTGGAATGATTCTACTCAGGTGACAGTTAGAAGTTTTGGCAGTTTTTACATCTCAGTAAGTGTTCTTGACCCTTTTTATAATGTGTGGTGGGATGTATATTTTGTGCATCTTAGTAGCATTGAATCTATCCAGTGGATCCAATGGGATCTTTTAAAAAATGAAATTGCTAAATTCAATGAGTTACATCTTTTGTGTGGTGATTTTAATAATATTCTGGCAATAAACGAAAAGTGTGGTGGTGAATGTTATATGTCTAACAGAATTTCTTTGTTTAGAAACTTCATTGATGATATTGAGTTGAAGGATATTATGTTTACTGGCTGGCCTTATACCTGGAACAATTGAAGAAGTGCTCCAGAAAACATCCAAGAAAGACTAGATAGGTTCTTCTCATCTACTCCTTGGTTTGTTAAATATCCTCATGCTCTCTACGACCATCTAGAGGATATTGGGAGAGATGACAGGCCAGTCTTGTTGTGTTCACAGCCAAGGGAACATGCACAAAAAACAAATTTCTTCTTTGATGCAAGATGGGCCCAACATAAGGAAGTTAGAGAACTTGTAGCTACTTCTTGAAGGATAAATGCTTCAGGAACAAGGCTCTTTCAGACTTTTTATAAATTGATGAAATGCAAGCATGAACTGATTCAATGGAGGAAAGGCAGTCAACTGAATTCGAGAAAGATTATAGAAGAAACAAAGGTAGAGCTGGAGAGAGTGAAGAATGTGAGTCATAATTGGGATGCCGGTAAGGTTAAAGATCTAGAGCGGAAGTTAGAAAAAGCTTGGGCTGATGAGGAGCTATATTGGAGACATAAATCCATAGCTCTATGGCTGAAAGAAGGAGATAAAAATACTGCTTTTTTTTTTCACATGCAAGCATTTGTGAGAAAAAAAGAAGAATTTTATCTCGAGTCTCACTGATGATGATGGAGTGTGGCAGAGCAAAACTAAGGACATTGCTAAGATTGCCGTTGACTACTTTCAACAAATCTTCAAAACTTCTAATCCTACAAACTTCCATCTTGTAGTAGAAGGACTCACTAAAAGAGTTTCTTTAGAGATGAATAGAAGACTCACTAAAGGTGTTTCAAAAGGTGAAATCAAGAGAACTGCCTTCTCTATTGATCCTTCAAAAGCCTTAGGCTATGATGGTTTTACTGGAAAATTCTTCCAGCATTACTGGAGCATAATTGGTTCTGATATTTGTAAAATAATTAAAAGCTTCTTTAGATGGGGTAGAATGCTGAAGAATTTGAACCATACTGTGATCTCTCTCATTCCAAAGGTACAACAAGTATCAAATATGAAACAACTGCGGCCCGTTAGTCTTTGTATAGTATTGTATAAGATAATATCAAAAGTTTTAACAAATAGGCTGAAGCCTATTATGCCATCAATTATCGGTGAAGCTCAATTTGCTTTCATTGAAGGAAGACTAATTTCAGATAACATCATTATTGCCCATGAAGCAATACATTTCCTCAAGAACAAGAGCGCTGGTGACAGGCCTTTTTTTGCCCTCAAGCTCGATATGAGCAAAGCATATGACAGGATAGAATGGCCATTCCTTGAATTTATGCTTAAAAAGATGGGGTTCTACAACCTATGGATCAAATGGATCATGTCCTGTGTCTCGACAGTTACATATTCTGTTCTTATCAATGGGAAAAAAGAAGAAGTTATCAAACCTTCGAGAGACTTACACCAGGGAGATCCACTTTCTCCATTTCTCTTCCTCATATGTGCAGAAGGTTTAAGCCATCTTATTTCTCATGCGACATACAATGGAGCATTCAGAGGCTTGAGAATGAATAGGTATTGTCCTATGCTTATCCACTTATTTTTTTTGCTGATGATGATATTCTCTTTGGAGAAGCAACTGTGGAAAACTGTAACAGGATTATCAGTATTTTGAATACCTATTGCAAGGCTAGTGGTCAAGATCTTAATCTTTATAAGAGCTGTCTCTTTTTTAGCAAGAATACCAGCCCTGATTGGAGAAAGGTGATTGGGGAAAAACTTAATATCAGAAACTTTGGAGGTCAAGATAGGTACCTCGGTCTTCCCTCAGTCATATCAAAATCCAAGAACTAAACTTTTAAAGAGATAAGGGAGAAGTTCAACACAAACTTGTTGGATGGAAGAAAATTTTTTTGTCTTCTAGAGGAAAAGAGATTTTGATCAAAGCAGTTGCATATGCCATCCCTGTGTACATAATGAGTTATTTTAAACTTCCGGGAGGGCTGTGTAAAAGCATCAATAAACTGATATCTTAGTTTTGGTGGGGGCAACAACAGCAAGAAAAGAAGTTTCACTGGATTAAATGGAGAACCCTATGCAGGAGTAAAGCTTTGTGGTGGACTTGGCTTTAGGCACCTCGAATCTTTTAACCTTGCAATGCTTACAAAACAAGCATGGAGAATTATCTCTAATCCATAATCTTTTGTTGCTCGGGTCTTGAGAGGAAGGTATTTTTCAGGGACTGATTTTTGGAAAGCTAAATGTGAGGCAAATCCTTCTTTTGTTTGAAGAAGTATCCTTGCTGGTAGGGAATTACTTGATAAAGGCTGCATTTGGTATGTTGGTAATGGGCGATTGATTAATTGTTGGAACCAGCCATGGATCCCCGAAAAAAGGAATTATAGGCCGGAGCCCCCTGTTTTGAATAGGCACCATGTTTATAAGGTTTGGCAGTTGCCTAACTCTGATGGCTCAGGATGGCAGGTCAATATTGTTAAATAAACTTTTTTCTGAATTGGATGCGAGTGCTATCCTTCACATTCCTACTAGCAGGACTATGGTTGAAAACAAGCTTATGTGGAATCCTTCTCCAAAATGGCTGTTTTACAGTAAAATCAGCTTACCATCTTGCTTACCGAATTCATATGGAGAACTCACAAGCAGGTGGTACTTCCAGCAATGAGCAGATTCCGTGGAAGGCTCTATGGTCGATAAATGCTCTTACTAAAATAAAGAGTTTTATGTTTAGAGATCTCCATTCTAGTCTTGCTGTGGGAGTTAACCTAACTAAGAGAGGCCTGGGTACGTCATCTACATGTAGACGTTGTAATTTGGGTACTGAATCTGAGGAACATTTATTTTTTCTTTGTGACGTAGCTAGGGCAGTTTGGCTTATTTCCCCTTTTAGGTTTCGGCATGATAACTACCAGTTGAGTTTTTCTACCTAGTGGTGTAGTTTAATCCAAGCTTCAAAGTCTGGTTTAATGAGCAGAGATCATCTTGCTTTAATTTGCTTCTATCTATGGAGACTTTGGAAAGCTAGGAACGATTTTGTTTTCAACAATAAGGCCTGGGATGCTCACCAAATATCTAGTAAAGCTCTGGAATGTCACAATGAATGGCTTAACTGTTCAATTAAGACTGATGATAAGAACAATGAAATGGTTGCCAACAGCGGAGCAATTGTTAATGGGAGAGATGTCGTTAGTAGAACCTGTTGGACCCCCCCACCTGTTTCAGTGATTAAGTGCAACTTTGATGCAGCAATAGATCTTTAAAACAAAAGGTGTGGTGTTGGTTTTATTTGCAGGGATAGCAACGACATGATCACTGCTGTAGGAGCCCGAACCTTTGAGGAGGTGTCCTGCCCGCTGGTTGGTGAAGCAATGGCTTGCAGGGAAGCAGTTTACATGGCGACAAATAATGGATTATCTAGGGTCTTTTTTGAAGGAGATTCTAAAATAGTTATTAATGCCATCCCATGAATAACTGGGTTCCTAAAACTACTGATGTGTTTATTTTTGAAGGAGATTCCAAAATAGTTATTAATGCCATCCCATGAATAACTGGGTTCTTAAAACTATTGATGTGTTTATTTATGATGTTAGAAATTTATATTTAAATTTTAGAGAGTGTTCATTTTCTCATGTGAAAAGAGAAAGGAATGGGCTAACCGATTGTATTGCTAAGAAAGCCCTGGTGAATAGTTCCATCTGTTGATGTAATGAATCCTTATTGAGTTGGCTCTCTTCTATTTAGGAGTCCAATTCTTTTATGAATGAAATCTACATTTTTGTTAAAAAAAAATGTGGCGCTTAACGCCTAATAAACCGGCACACATCAACAAATTCATCTGTCACCCCCACACAGCCAAGCCGCAGCAGCAGCAGCAGCAGCAGCAGGAAGCTTAAAAATAGCATTACCAGCTGTCCACTCAAAATTACAGCAACATTGTGAAATATAAAGTCATAAAAGTATCACCAACAAAATGGTAATCTTCCCCAAATTGTTATAAATAAAAATTATTTATCTGAATAGAAATAAAAAAGAGACTATTTATAAATTTTAAGACAAATATCACATTGTTTATACTTATTTCCAGATACAATTATATAAAAAAAAGTATTACTACTGTCATTGACCTTTAGTAAGTGCGGATGCAAAATAAATAAAAAAAAAGAACTACTATTATATTCTCTGATCAAAAGTAAATTTTATAAAATGTGGAGTGGGGCATAGAAGCTGCGACCGTCACTGTCTTTAGTTTAAAAAAGTGGGACCATTCTCATCATCACTTTCTGTAATTTTAATTATTTCCCTTTCTTTGTTTCCTTCTTCACTTCTTTTGTTTTCTTACCTAATAATACGAATCATATTAATATTAACAACAACAATCACCACTTGAACCAATAATAATGGCCTCCTCCTCCGCTGCCTATAGAAATGGCACTCATAAAGCATCGGTACCACCACCAGCAGCGGCGGGAAAGCTTTCTTCAAATATCAAATCTTCTTCTTTCAAATCCAGACTCCACCCTTCTCATTCGTTGGGATCCGCCCTTCGCAGGAGCAGCCCCGGTTCTTTTGCAACCAACGCCGCCGGTGACGATGGAGGTTACTTCCTTTTCTTTTCTTTTAAATTTATTAATGTTGCGATCTAGAGGTTTCTTTATAATGTGTTTGATTATTTAAAAATCATTAATAATGAGTAGGTGGAAGAGTGAGGGTAGCAGTGAGATTGAGGCCACGTAATGCCGAAGAGTTGGTTGCAGATGCTGATTTTGCTGATTGCGTTGAATTGCAGCCTGAGGTATGATTTCTTTGGCACAACTTTTATATAGTTGTGGAGGTGCAATTTAATCATTTTATTTTTATGCTTCTGCATCAGCTTAAGAGATTAAAGCTACGAAAAAACAATTGGGATGCTGACACTTATGAGTTCGATGAGGTGTTTACTGACTTTGCCTCTCAGAAACGTGTCTATGAAGTTGTTTCTAAGCCTGTCGTCGAGGTTTGTTGCTTTGTGTTTGATTGAATTTCCTGCATTGCATTACTGATTAATCCAAGAATGCAGTTAAATTAATATTATTATTCCTAAGCATTATGATCAGGTTGCATTGTGTTGTTCTTGTTAGTAACTATTTTTATTTTTGTTAATGTGTCTTTTGAAGTCAAACCCTGTGTTTTTTATATCATTTAAAACATTACGGCAGTAATTGACTGGTGTGATTTTTTTTTTTTAAACTTTGCAGAGTGTTCTAGATGGTTACAATGGGACTGTAATGGCATATGGTCAGACTGGGACTGGCAAAACCTTTACAGTTGGACACCTGGGAGCTGATGATGCTTCTGCTCGTGGAATCATGGTTCGGGCAATGGAGGACATTCTAGCGGATATTTCTTTGGACACGGATTCAGTCTCGGTCTCTTATTTGCAGGTTATTAGGCTGCAGCTCCCAAAATTTCACTTTATTCTATATAAAAAAAATGGAACAACCCCGTTTCTCTGCAGAATATCCTGACCTTGTTCTTTACATATATGTATAGCTTTATATGGAGACCATCCAAGATCTCCTTGATCCAGCTAATGATAACATTGCCATTGTGGAGGATCCGAGAACTGGTGATGTTTCATTACCTGGGGCAACTCTCTGGGAAATCAGGGACCAGCAGAGTTTCAGGGAGCTACTAAAACTAGGAGAAGCTCATAGAATTGCTGCAAATACAAAATTAAATACTGAATCTTCTCGCAGCCATGCTATTCTAATGGTGAATAATTCATTCTCTTATTCTTTTTCATGTTCGTAGGCAGGCTATTTGATGAATGCTTAATTTTGTCAGTGCAGGTTCATGTTAAAAGGTCGGTCACAGGACAAGAAGATGTTTCTAGTGAAATTGATAATTCCTCTCATTTGGTCAAACCTGTGAAGCCACTTGTTCGGAAGAGCAAGCTGGTTCTGGTAGACCTGGCAGGTTCAGAACGTGTTCATAAGTCAGGTATGTTTTGGAACTTCTAATTCTCAAAGTTACCTTTGCCGTATTACTGTACTTATTGTAGCTTTTGAGGTATTTGTTATTGCTTTTTAAGAGCTTTCTCTACATATTAAATATGTTTCGTATATGCTTTGCCATGTGACTTATTGGAAAAGTGACTTAAGAGGATAGTTATGTCTTGTCTGTTTTTGTGCATATACAGTGTCACAACTGTGTTGAAGATATCATCCTAACTATGATTGTTTTCTTCTTGTATCAATGGCCAAAATATGCTTTGCATTCTTCACGTCTTACTGGGTACTGGGCATGACCCTCCATTGTGATGTAGGAAGTGGACGTGTTATGATGTATGCATCCACAACTATGTATTTCCACTCTACCAACTTACAAACTTGCGAAGGCGTGGTGTTGTTTTGTTGATTGAGCCTTTTTAATCTCAGAATTGTGTTTTTGAGATACTGTATCTGTTAACTTTTCTTGTGTCCTTATTTGGCAGGAAGTGAGGGGCATATGCTTGAAGAAGCTAAGTCTATCAATCTCTCACTCAGTGCATTAGGGAAGTGCATAAATGCACTGGCAGAGAATAGTGCTCATGTGCCAGTTCGTGATTCAAAGCTTACTAGGTTGCTCAAAGATTCGTTTGGAGGTGAGATTCTTTTTTTTTTTTTAATTTTCATACAAAGGAATATTCTTAGGAGTAGCGTGTAGTATATATAATGCTCATTTACCATTCGATGCACAAGTTCATCTGGCAATGACTTCATGTTTTAGGTCTTCATTAATACCAACAATTCTTTTGCTTTATCATGTACGATTTGATTTCATCTCCTCCTGTCATTGGGGTAAAGACCCTTACTGTGGGATCTTATACTTTATGATTTGCTTCACACTTTATTTGTAACAGGCACAGCAAGAACTTCATTAATTGTGACCATTGGCCCATCACCACGCCATCGAGGTGAGACTACAAGCACTATATTGTTCGGACAAAGGGTGAGCCCTGTTACTCTATATAATATAACTATTAATATATGCCCTGGTAGTCTTGTGATGACTCTGTACAAATGTTTGTCACACTTTAAATATTGTGTCAATGATCATTATGTGATTGTTTGTTAGTTCATCTTTATTTAGGCCATGAAGGTAGAGAATATGTTAAAAATAAAGGAAGAGTTTGATTACAAAAGTTTATCTCGCAAGCTTGAAATACAAGTGGACAAGCTCATTGCAGAAAATGAAAGGCAGCAGAAAGCTTTCGATGATGAAGTTGAAAAAATAAATCAAGAAGCAGAAAATCGAATTGCTGAGGTTGAAAGGAGCTTCACCGAAGCCTTAGAGGTTTAGCATACATCTATATTGCCTGGAAACTATATAATTGTTTGTATCTTGAGAGTTCTAATTGTTTATCTGAAGTGTATTATAAACTAAAGATCTTGAAAGGAAGGTAAAAACGGTATGCTGCTTTCTGTCCTGGCTCATTATAGGCTAATGATCTAGAAAGGAATGGTAAAAATGAAAGTAATGTAGCAACACTTTAGCAAATAAGCTCTTTAGGGTTTAAAATATTATTACCTTATTCTTTTTTTCTCCATGCTATTAATTTCGGTGCTACTATTTGCAGAAGGAGAGGCTAAAGTGCCAGATGGAATATATGGAATCGGTAAAGAAGCTGGAAGAGAAAATGGTAGCAAATCAAAGAAAGAATGATCGTGATGGCTTCATCAATGAAAACTGTAATGGAGAGGTATGCTTTTCTAGCTTATTTTATCATGTCCCGATTGTTTGAGACAACATTTGTTGTGGTTGGTGCCAATGAGGAAACATGTTGCATTGGTTTTCATGCCTTTCTCAAAATTTCCATTGCACTTGTGCAAGCTTTTACTTTGATATGTAGGAGCAATTTTGTCTAATAGTACAAGAAACTTATTGTGGACTAGTGTTACATCTCTCTGCTGTGGTTCTATACTTATCAATTCATTCTGTGTTGCTTTCTGATCATTGATTGTTCTAATGTTTATAAAGTAACCATGCCTTTTCTCCTTGTTCTGCTTTCCATTTTCCAGGTGCCAAGTGGTTCTGCTTCTGAGGAAATTACTGACATCAAATGGTTGCTTCAAAATGAAATTCAGCTAAGAAGGGCTGCTGAAGAGGAAGTCAACAAGCTTAAGAGTCAGTTGGAGAATTTTATGCAGTCTATGGTATGGATATATCCCAACTTTTTCCCAGTGCTGTGTTGTTTTGTTCTCATACTTCCCCTTGCCAGCAAATTCCTGAACCTAACAAATAGAAGGCAACTTTAGATTTTTTTTAAAAGTGTTAGTGGTGCATTTCATGCTTTAGGCAGGTGGAGATTCAGAGATTGTAAAGCTTCACAAAATTCTGGATGACGAGGCTCATAAAAAAAAGAAATTGGAAGAAGAAATTATGATTCTGCAAAGTCAGTTGATGCAATTCTCTCTTGAAGCTGAGCAGGTACTAGGTTTAGAAATGTTAAGATGCTGTTTTTGCTTACAGTTTATGTTATGATGATTGTCTACTTTTATTTCAAATGAGAATCAGCTTTTGCATGGGCTCCTGTTTCAGAGTTGAGGTTTTCCATGTATGTGTTTATCAGTTGCATTCCTGTCCTCCTCGGTCTTTAAACAGAAATCCAAATACAAAAGTTTTAATTGTAACTGTCTTCAAATTCTTTGTTTACAGACAAGAAGTCGTCTTGTTAGAGGTGGATCTGGAAATGCCTTTTCTGGTTCAGATTCTTTTGTGTCTCAAGTTAGGCTTTCCCAGTTTAAAGACTCTATGAATGGACAAAAGGCACCAATGTCTGCAGTCTTTGAACAAGGTAGTATAAAATATTCACCCGTAATAATATCAGATATATTTTGTCCACATGTTTCTTATGGTTTTCACGATCTTGCAGTTGGATTACAAAAGATCTTGTCATTGCTAGAGTCAGATGATGCCACTGTACGAATTCATGCCGTAAAAGTGGTAGCTAACCTAGCAGCTGAAGGTCAGTAATCCCCACCTTGCTCTGTTTCCCAATTTACTATTCTTCTTCCACCATATCTGCCAACTTGTGGTCATATTTTTATGCTTCTGAATAAACCACACAGCTATTCTAAAATGCTTAGTCTTGGGTCTGGCCTTCTATGACTGTTACATTTATTTTACATGAAATTA
>CANYLF014639277.1:0-12567 GCA_948193215.1 Bocquillonia castaneifolia
TCACCTGCAGCAGATATGGGAAGGCAAAGTCGACCATATTATTAATCCAAGCAAGTTCAAGAGCAACATCTGCCCGAATCAAATCATAACACACAAAGAGGCATGATGCAAAACATTCCTTCTTGCCCTGCACGCACATACAAGATTAACCCCCAGTCAATAACAAATTAGTGAATAAAATCACTGTCAGAGGATGAAAGTCAGAAACCAAGTGTTTCAAAAAAAAATCTGTGACAAGACCACTTCTCAACATCATAATCTAAATGTTGGACATCCACCAAAGCTACAAGTCTCAACCTAAACAACTCCATTCTGTGAAGCCAGTTATTAAATGCAGAATGGCAGTATGATTCATCAACCAGAAAAATATTGGTGACAGCTGTGTGACCTTCCAGTGACACAGTGCCACTCATCACAAGTATCCAATAAACTTAAGCCACTCCCTGACAGCCCATGTGGCTTTCTTCAAATAGAACAATTTTATTATGACTACAACGTGAAGTACCTATTTTATCTTGGTGACCAAAGATTATTATAGGCTGTTAAAAGTACCTGTTCAATGAAATAAACAAGCAACTCCTCTGCCAGTTCCCGATCACCAGACTGTGATGCCGTCTCCATGGCATCTTTGTAAAGGTTGTCTTTCTTTGACAACGCAATGGACTGCTTCCATCTTCCTGCCTTCTTGTAGATGTATGCAGCAACACGTCTCATTTCAAGAAGCTCATGTTTCTCGATCTACTCAAATTAATGCAAACAAGTTAAAGCACTGTGCAAGAACAAAAAAAATTAAGAAAAAATAAATAAACAAATTACCTTCTGTGCCAGACCGATCTGATCAAAGTTGTCATGCAAATCAATTGACTCACGCAATCTTTCATAGTCTTCCTCCTCTACATATATCTGATTCAAAGCCTCATTCACAGCAGAAACATTATTGCTCTGAACAGCAATCATGTATGGCTTCACAAGAAGAAGGTGGCCGGCCTAAAAAAAAAAAACACAGTAGGGTTAGAAAGCTGTAAATATCATCCAACTAGTTTCTAGTATATCATGTGATGGAACAAAAAAGGACCTTGCGCATGATGTCTACAACACGAGTATGGTCCACCCTTAGTGCCAGAACATTGAGAAGGTCATTGATAAGATCAGGGTGCTCTTGCAAGTAGAAATGCACAGCTTTATAATACAGTTCCACATTCGCAACTTTGACTGCTACGTCTTTGAATTGCATGTGATCCCATGCCTCGGGAGAATGGTTCATTATGGTAGTAGCAGCATTATCGAATTCATCATACTGGATGTACAAATAGGTAAGCTCCTTCCAGTGCTGTTGTTCATCACATGCACGTATAAGCTTGGGAATATTGAGACGGGTCGAGAATAATTTAATGTGCTCCATAAGCTTCTCAGGACGATATCTAGCATATAAAACTCCCAATTCTGTGAATATACCCATATGAGCACGTTCTAACCCTAATCCGCTCTCCATGAGTGAGATTAACTCGTTGAAGTAGCCTCTGTTCTGGTAAAATTCACTGACCTCCTCCAAGTCATCCACCTAAAATTCACATACACAAAAATTAATCAACAGACAATAGTAGGACACAGATATCAAGAAAACTTGCGCAAAACTCAGCAAATCTAACCACCCACTAGAGGAAAAATTCACAACCATTGTGACATGAAGCAGCCACACAACTAAAACTAGAACCAAATGCCATATCCAAAATCAGCCATGCAAAGAGCAATATAAAGTAAAAAAATAACCTGAACAATGATGTTGAGACCACATATCTGAGCCAAACGGAACTCCTCAGCATCAACACAAGCAAAGCACACTTCCTTCCATGTTTTTGCACTGTTGGCTTTCCGTGCTGCATCAACAGCACCTTGGAACTGTTTAAGCCTCACGAGTGTGACAGCCAACTTGGCCCAGTTTGATATAAATGCAAATATTATTTTTGCAGCCTCATAGAGAGCTTCATCAAATAAACGATCACCAACATTTTGAAGGTTTGCAACATTTGGCATGAGTATAAATTCCTCAATGTCACTCAGTCTATCAATCTTTGCGTATGCAAAAATGAGCTCACTGTCCACCTTGGGCTCTTTCGCCTTCTGCCTGACCATCAGGAGGTACCTCACCAAGTCATGATAGACATTTGCATCCTCAGCAGCACGAATTACCTCCAAGAATTCAGTAGCATCATCTGCACGAATAAATGACTCGATTGCATCACTCACCAACCCCTCCCTGAGTTGAGCCTTTGCCACTTGACTCCAGACTGCTTCTTCTTCAACTCGGAATGCAAACTCAACTGCACGGTCAATGCTCTTAATATTATCCAGCAAGACATTTACTGCCTGAACATTTAAGTTGAACTTCTTGAAAATTGCAAATGCTTCCTCATACAGCGCCGCCTCTACAGCCACTTCCCCAACCGCAGGTCCATCAAAATTATCCAATCTGTTAATGTAGTCCATAACTCTAGATGGATCGGCCTTAATGGCAGTCAAAATAAGAAGATTCTGCAGATTAAAATTTCCACTAAATGCAGAATTTTGAAGCACAATCTTTTCAAGAAGCTCAATTAGTTCATGGGGAAGATCAGCAGTCATGAAAGCCTTAACTGCCGCAGAAACTTGCTCTGGGCTCTTGCTTTCAGGCAAAGCAGTAGAAACAACTTGATCAATGAGCTGTCTTCTATATCCATTCTCAGGATCAAGAACCTTCTCCCACAGATCACCATCCATCCTCTCAACCACATATCTGTAGGAAAGTAACAATTTGTAAGATTCCACTTATGACGTGTCTAAAGGTAACAAAATCTATTAATAAATGGAACACAAACCTGGCTTGTAACTTGAACAAAGAGTTCTTATTTGTCACATTGATAAGTTCATCATCACATTGTCCCCTCCTGTAAGCCACAACAGCAAGTGTGGGATCACGCTTCTCACAATACTTGCCCACAACCCGAGAATCATAATAAGGGTTTGTCGTCAGGAAGTGCTCTGGATTGTTATTGCTGTCAATAATAATTTTACCCAGAGCATTGTGCACATGAACATCTTGGCTTCCCTCGCTCACAAGATGCTCCAAGAACTGAGTAAGTAACCTAAGTCGATTTCTGCAGATCAAAAAAAACATGAAAAGTGAGAACAATGAAGTAAAAAACAAGACGAGCCAGGCAGTATGGGAAGACAATGATTACCTCTTCTCACATTCCTCCACAAGTGGCTCAACAGGAAGTAATGAACGGACAGACAGAATCAAACCCTTGATGAAGTCTTCAGGGCACTCATCATCAAGCAATTGGCCGACAACTAAAGGAGCATTACCTGGGTTCACCTATCAAGAAAAACATTCAAGTTCACAGAGTTAAGTGCAAAAAAAAGGATACTTGAAGTTGCAAACTTACAATAGATGTTAGTTCTGATGTAACAAAATTTAAAATGCATGGGAAACCCTTAAATACCATACCTTTTGAACATAACCTTCAATATAGCGAAGCATGTTGTTTGTGTAGAGGTAATGTGTGAGATCAGACACAAAACCAAAACGATCACAAACATTAATCAGAGGCCTTGCATCTGGAAGTTTAGCCTCCATCAGAAAGTTCTTCGTCTTTTCAGCGTCATAAAAGTTAGATTCTCTAGTAACACGCTCAACCTCCTTTATTTGTCCAGTTTTAGCAGCTGCCTCAATGTACTTGAAGTGTATAGCAGGATCCTCACTGTTCAATAATTCCAATCAAACAACAAAATAAAAAAAATAGAATCTCAATTGACCACAATGGGACACAACAAATAACGATTAGATCTGTTATACGCTGAAAAGTGAAAACAATACCTGGAACTCAAATATGAGCCAAGGAAAAAGTACAGCCCCTCGTAAGACTTGAATTGCTCAAACAATTTTATGCACTGATCAACACCCAACTCCTCACAATATTCCTTGCAAGTCTGCATGAATAACTTCAGTTAACATCTGACAAGACACTAAAATTATTGACATACCACTGAAAGGATCATGTACCTGCACAATTATCTGAAGGTTGCCTCTAAGATTAACCAATAAAAGATCCTTCATGCACTCCAAAGCCCACTCTCGTGAAAGCTTACCAAAAAATTCTACAAGAGCCTACAACAACCGCATTCCATAATCAGCCTTGTCTTTTCTATCCCAAGCACAAGAAACAGTCTATCAGATATACCTGGGGCTCTATTGCATGTGTATTGACAATCACACGTTTGATATCCGGCAACTCCTTATAATGCTGCAAAAATAGGAAATATTAACTTTTGAGGAACACAACAATTCCATTGAAAGAGAAGAAATATAATATGAAAAAAGTGGAGTAAAAGATGTGCCTGCAGGGCTCTGATATATAAACCAGCTTTTTCACAGAGCTGAGCAATACGAGGATGGTCATAGTGGTGGAACATGTCATTAGCTAGAATAGCTTCAGCCACATTAGGAAAAGTTACCAAATTGATCTCAAGAACCTACATGCAAAAAAAAAAATTTTAATTAAAAAATCAGAACGGAACTCATAGTTGCAGACATAAGAAGGCAACTCATCCAATAAAATGGTAAAAAAATGACCTTTGTTTGCAGAAAACCGTGCTCTGGTAAATCTGGCTTCAATACATCCAACAGAAAAGCTGTCGCCTCACGGATAAGGTTCCTCTGTATTAAGAGAAAAGGCATCCATTAGAATTAAGAATAAATCAAACAAAAATGTGTAATTCTTAATCTGGAGCAACAAACATAATTCAAAATCTGCTTGAGTTGTGCTTATCAAACCAACTTGTGCAAAATGAAGGGAAAAAAACTGGTTTTTGCACATTCCAAAACCATTGTCTGAAAGAAGTTAATTGATGCTCTTTTAGAAACCATATTTAAATAAGCAGTTTATAAAATATTAAAAAAATCAATCAAATAGGAAAGATTCAAACCATGGTTTTAAGCAACCCAAACACACCCCATGGTTTTAAGCAACCCAAACACACCCTAAATGTACCATGAAACGTCTAATGCATGCATCAATAAAAGATAAAGTAGGAAAACACTAATATCTACAGAAAAAGCATCAGAAATGCTACTACATATCAAGATGACAACAAAAGCAGTGATAATGAACATGCCTGAAGAAAGAGATCAGTGATGGTATTGTAATCAACAGGACAACCTCCCTCCATTTGGGACATCATCAAAGCAAAATTCACTGCTCCCTGTAGACCAAATTGAAATTGTTAATCTTTTATCAAACTAATAAGAAATGTAACAAAAACAATTTAGGTAAATGCTCAAGATATAAAAGTTCATTGCCGGCACATTATATATTTTCACTTCACCAAGATTGCAATGAAAAGATTACAGAGCTTCATTAACTCATAGATGTGTGATACCTGAGGATCCGTACGGAGAATTGTTTGCAGAAGGAACAAATAGTCAGGAGTGTACCCAACCTAAATAAACAAAAAAAAATCCATAATTTGATCAATCATATAATTCATCAAAAAACACAAATATAGAAGGAGAAAGGTAAATTAGAACAAGAAGAGGGCCACGGTTTTCTTCAATATAAAACCATGAGAAAGGTAAATTAGAACTAGAAGAGGGCCACGGTTTTCTTCAATATAAAACCATCACAACACCAGACAATATTAACAAATATATAGAGGTGCTTCACCTGCTTTGAGTAGATCAAAATCTTGTCAAATTCCCTTCTCTCAGCAAAAGCAGCAACAACCTTAGGGGTCGCTCTAGCTTTAATAAATATTTTTAGTGCAAGGTCATTGTCCACAGTCTACAATGGTAACATCATAACCAAAATCAGTCTCACAAATCAATGAAATATTGGATAGGATTTGATTAGTAAAAGCTCTGTCTTTAGTTAAATATGACGAAATGAAGAGCCAATTAATTGTCAGCATATGGAGGAACAAGTTAGTTGAGGAAAAGAATAAAGCACATCAAACCTTCACAAGGTCTCCAAGTTCCTCACTGCACTCTAACTTGTCCTCTGCTAACCAATTCTCCAAAAGATTCTTTTTGTTTTGATTGACAACAAGACGTGACAATTCCAATGACTCAAAGGCATTTAGCTTGCCTCTTGTTAGAAGAGTCCCAAAATACTGCAGCAGAGGCGGTGTTTGCCCAGTTTGCACAGGAACACTCTGTAAAGTTTGAAGGTAGAATAATCAAATAAGAGTCAAAACCTAAAAACCCAATATCTGGCAGCAGCAACCATATCACCAATTTAAGAGTTAAAAAGAAAAGAAACCTGAAATTTAGCAACAGTGTCAGGTGTTCGGAGTATTCCTTGTGGAGATTCTGCAGCAAGCTCAGCAGCCTCTTTATATTTTGTTTGAGCAAATAGCTCTTGGAAATGCTGGACCACCTGAGATTTCAAAGATGGCAAGCACTTGAGAACCCAGAACATACACCAAGAGGTATATAACAGTAAAAAAAAAAGTAAATAAATACAACACTGATTTACCAGATTCTCTGCACCAGGAAGATTTCCTCTTTTGGCAAGATTGACAGCAAGCTCCAAATTGTTCAACTGTAAGAACATTTATCATATTAACGCCAGAACATAGAACGCATCTTCCAAGTTCTGGCAACTTAAAGAGTAAGCATATGAACATACTTGACCACTAACGAACGGCACAATTGTTGCTTCATTCACGGTAGCAAGTAACACCTGGCCTCGCCTATTGATGGAATAGAAGCCCCCAACTGATGAAGCTTCAGCTGTCAAAAATATAGGATCTGGACTGATTCTATTTCTGTATACAGCTGTAGCTGTCTCCAAATCATAGACAAATAATAGTCCAAGTTTGGTGATCACGTAGATCAAATTGTATTTTTGGGATATCTGCAAACAAAAGCTTTATGAATTAATACTTGAATAACAAATTACCAAACAGAGGTTTTGAAAATCAGCAGCAACTGCACACCTGCATTGCAACTGGAAAGTCATCAGCAAAGTCTGGGGGGAAGAAAAGATCAGCCTGTTTCTTTGTGAACGATGGTTTCCCTGACAGCATAGTTCCAACATCAAAATCTAAATCTAAATTTTGGAGCAAAAATCTGCAGCATAGTGCATGCAGGATTAATTTTCCCAAGTGCAATATTGCACCTGAAATTTCATATTTTGTTGAAAAATAAACAATTCTTTAAGAATGAATGAAAAAGTTGACCTGGCTGGGCACCAAGCTCAATGACATGCAACTTTGATGTAATCTGCCCAGCATTGAAACTTTTCGTGGCAAATGAAATGAGAGTTGAATTATTCTCATTTCCTGGAACCTGTTCGAGATAAATTAAAAAAAAAAAGCATTAACCATCATTGGGGGAAATCATGGAACATTAAAATTATAATGAATAAGTAAGCAAAATCTCCACACCTTGAACTGGGCAAAAGATGCAGCATGTGCTTCAAGTGCTTGACTCCGCTGCTGTTCCACAGAGAAAAGTTGCATGTTCCCTTTAACCAATTGTTGCCTCTGCAATACAAAATGTAACATACACTCAGCCCATTGACATGCGCATTAAATGAGCACTGCATTTGAGCACTCATGACAAGCATGCAGTGCAACAACATAACACTTATAAAAGTTTATGAATCACATCTCCTAGGCATGACAGTTCAGATATGAACCACAAACTGTCTAGATTTCAGACCAGGAAATCAAAAACATGTATTAGAAGGCCCAAGTTGATTGGCTTTCATAAAAAGGTCCCCTCTGTTGCCTATGTCACAAGCATTCAAAATTCAACTGCTAAAAGAGCATATCTATACATGGCAAATCACAAGTCTCTTCCGCAAAGTGATAGCAGCACTTTTTCTGCCCAAATCCTAATTATGTAAAGGTAACGGATTGCCTTTTTGAAAAATAATCGTAAACGCAACAAAACTTTAGGGAATAACTTAAAGCGTAACCACATACCTCAGGTGAACCAGGAGCAATTCCAATTAAAACTAGCCACTTCTCAGAAGGGTCACATTTGTAGTTAATGATCTGATTGTTCACTAAATTAGCTGTTCTCTCAAACATTTTGACAGGTTCAGAGTCGCCTGAAATACAGATAAAATAGTTAAATATGTATTGTACTAAACAAATTGTAATGAAAACATCGTCAATTGAGAACTCCAAAAAGTAGCAGAGCTAGGTGCCATCATATTATGATTGGGTATTCAAAAGTTACCTTCAATTGACCAATGACAAACTGATGTCTGTGTGACCAGGCCCAACATTTTTGGGGTTATCCACTTCCAGAAGACAACCTATGCATGAACAGAAATAAAACTTACTTCAAATAACGTAAATTTCCACAACCTAAATCATAAACAATGCAAATGATCTAACAACCGCACTCAAAATCTTGAGAATCATAAATAAATAAGACAAAAAAAACAGAAGGTACTACCTGCTCAGGCATCTGATGTGATTTCATTTTTGCTTTCATTTCAATGTTAAATATCTGAAGATGATCCTGAGTTGTTCCCGGGAGTTGGGCTTCAAAAAAAAAAAATACCACCAACCATCAGTAGGCCTAACCAACTTCAACATATGCACGTAAAAGCATATTCATGCATCTAAAGTCAATTGTATACATGCAGCAGATGCACAGAGAAAGGAAGAAAAGTAGATCATGACTTGAATGAAAATAAGATTAATGATTCAGCAAAAGCAATAAAAGGGCAAACATAATTGTAATTGAACAACTAGTACAGAATGGAACTACCATAGATAAAACATACCATAGAAAGGCATGTACCTACCATACACCAAAGCAAGTAAAAACATTATATTATTAACAATAGTATCCAGCTCAATACTGTCAATAGAGCAAGGTGCCACTAATTTAATTAATCAGATACATACACACACGAACAATTATGGCATCGAGCTTATTTCAGATCAAGTTACAGAGGTGTACAATGGAGGACAGTCCACAATGATTAAGCTAAAAGACATAATTATCAGATCATAAATTAAAAATGCGCAATTGATCAATACCAAAAGCAAAAAAGCAAACCTTTCAAAGCGAGAATTCTAGAATTAGGATTCATAAGAGCAGAATCAGCGGTAATAGGACGGCGTAAAGGCTGCATTGGCATATTCATATCAATAATAACGACACTATTCTGTGGCGCCGTTTCTCTAACACAAATATACTTATCGGACTCCATAGTAACGTTCGTAAACGTAATAAACTGCGGATTTATTCCGATACTCGGCAGCTACAAAAAACACACACAAACATAAGATAACAGATCTGAATACAAAACACAAGAATCAGATCTAAAAAAGGTGAAATTACCAAAAAGCACACGATTCACTTACCGTTAACACTTCTTTCATGGTGATCGGTGCGTTCGCGGCCGCCATGGCGAGAAATGATGAGATGAGATAAGATCGCAGCTCAAAAAAGGACGGAGAACAGAACTGCGATGGAAATTGAACCGTCGATTTGAATTACTTGACAAAGGTCAATCACGATGAAGATTAAAAATGAAACCCTAGAAATTGAGGTAAGATCTACAGAGTGAAATTGAAGAAGAGGATGAGAAGAAGGAAAGTGTATTGTGTTTATATTATCAGTGACGGAGAGATCTAAATCTTATTATTATAAATTGGAGATTTTTATATTTTTTATTTTTAATTTTGTGGAAAATTTTTATTAAATTTGGAAAAAAAATGAAGGGGAAAGACGTGTTAAAATGTGAGAGTGGTCTGTTTGTTTGTTAATTTTTTTTGGCATTTTATCATCGATAAAATTATTCGGGTCTTACCCGACCTGTATTATATATTTCACTTTTGTAAGAGAAAAACATTTATCCTTCTAAATTTTTTTATTGATTTTTAACTTGTACAACTATCTTTATATTTTTTAATTTTAATTTATGGAATTACTTAAATGGCATTTAAACTTATTTTTTCACATTAATTTTTTTACTTTTTTTTAACTGAAAGAGAGATTTAAATCTAAATTATATTTTCATTATTAAATTATGCATGTGAGAATAATTTTGAAATATTAATTGTAATTTATTATATATGCCATATGAATAAACAAATTTTTTTTTTTTGAAGAAAAACAGAAAATTTTCATTCATAAAAAATTATACGGCATCTGTAAAAGAAAACAATTCTGTAATCTAAAATATTAATGAAAAATATTCATTCATATTATTAATGACATATCAGCTCAACTCCAATAACATGACTTTAATCTTGTCATGGAAATTCTTCTATTACTCTTTATATTTATCAATAGTGGAGATCCACATCACTCGTGCTATAATATAACAATGATAATTTTCCACCAAAATATCAAATCGCACTCTCACAAAAATGAGAAAAAAGAACCCAAAAGAAAGCAAAGAACTCCAAAAGGAGAAGAAACAAAATCTCACAAAAGGAGAAAAATAAAATTCTCAATAATAAGAGAATAGATCTAAACTAACATGTGAAAACACCTGATTTATTATAAAGAAAAAGAAAAACAAAAAAAATTGATGTAAAAGAGATTTATCGTCGATAGAAAAATCGATAATAGCCCCAAACAAAGAAGACAATAAGAAGTTATTTTTAGAGAGAAAATAAGTGGCTAGGGTTTTTTTTACCCGGTATTGATATGGATTTTGGAAAGTTGTGAGTATACAAATATTTAAATATTATAAGAAATACAAGTTTAACAGCTTTGAAATAAAAAATAGACTTGACAAATAATATGTAAAATTCTTAAAATTTAAGAGTATGAGTATATATTTACACCGTTATTTTTTTTTTTTTACTATCATATAATTGGGTATAAGAAGGATGGAGATTTATATATTTGAATTTCAGTTAACTTTTATTTCCAAATATAATGTTCCTGGGGTAAAGAAAATTCATTTAATTTTGTTGAATTCTTATTCTGAATAAGTTTTCTAATTTGGTTGGATAGCTAATTAATTTTGAACTAATATATTTTTTCCTCATGAAACACAAAATCCATCTAGTTCCTTTTTTTTTTATGTACTTGGAAAATCTTCCTAATTTTCAAACATTGCTACCATGTTAAGTTTTAGTTCTTTTATATGTAGATAAAGCCGATTTATTTTCTACCATCAGTCTTTATTTTGATGGGAGTTTTATTTAAATAAAGTGTCAAGGGTTCCTGAGATCAGGAGTTGGACCCTGACTGGGAATAAGTCTTGATGGTACTCACAGGTGAGGAAAGACGGTGAATTAATCTGATCAACCGTTAAACAGGAACTGAGATATCATTATTAAGCGTATCACCCTATAAAAAAAAAGTGTCAAGGGAAAATCACTATCAAAAAAAATAGTTTCAAGGAAAATACAAGGATACAGTCTACTGTAAGTTACCAAGTTACTAACAAATAAACTTCTTGCTTATCTAACAAAAAAAAAAACAAATAAACTTCTTTCGTTATCAACTTATTTAATATTATTATATTTTGGGCAATTAAAGCATATTATATTTCTCTCGTGACACAATGGAACCCATCTTTTAGGCAAGTGTGTTATCGGTTTGATCTCGTGCTTGCTTGGATTAAATTCCACTTTTAGCCACTATTTGGGAGGACTTAAAAAAAGTGTAGTATTTTAAAAATTCATTTACCTATTTAACTTCAACGAGGGTTTTCAAAAAATATATATACACACACAAATATGAACCAATGTTTTTAGTCTAATTGAAAAGTTTCGTGTTCAAAATTCTTATTTTTATTAATCAAAATAATTATAATTCCTTTTATAAAAAGTCGGCTTCAATAAGAAATGCTCTATTATACACTTTTCTTTCGTAATCTATAATTTAATTATGATGAGTTGAAAAAAAAAATTACCTTATGCATTAAAAGGTTATTTAAAGATCATAACTCCAATGCATTACTTCTAATACTAGTTGGGAGCCTGTGCGTTGTGTAAAAAAAATTATAAAATTTTTAATTAATTATTAAAATTATATCATTTGTAAATTAATAAACTATGATAATAAAATGTTAAAATACTATATAAAAATTTATTCATAAGATAAAATTAAAGTATTAAGCTATATTTTTTAAATAAATTAAATTTATGAATATTTATTTGATATTTATGATAATTAATTTTGATATTTTTATAAATATATTCTATCCAAGTTAAAATTTAAAAATAAATTATTAAAACACAAATCTAAATAAAACCTAAATAAAATAGTATTAATCTAAAATTTATAAAATAATTTAACAAATTGATATTTATAAATATCAACATGTGTTTAAGAAATAAAATGCATGATACTTTATAAATTGAAATTCTAATAGCTAAATATAAAATATCAAGCAATTAATGTAAAGAACAATTTTATTTTTTACTGAACAAATTTGACGTAGTAATACGTTATGTACGTGTATCTATATATAAGATATGTCATCAATGACAATCTGATACTTAAATATAAAATATTATATCCATAAAATAAATACAGTAAAACGGTTCATTAAATCTAAAAAACTCTCTCTATATATAATATTATTTAATTTTAAT
>CANYLF014639426.1:0-28739 GCA_948193215.1 Bocquillonia castaneifolia
AGTGAATATTAGATATAGTTAAGGTAATATTAGTAGTAATAGATAAATAATAAATAGTTATAATAATAATAAGAATGTTAATGATAGTGATAAATAGTATAATAATGTAATTTATGACAAAATGATTTCTAAGGAATTCCAAGAATTAGAGTTATGTGAATAAAGTAAATTTTACCATTAATCTAAGAAAGTATATTATATAAAAGTTAAGATCACATCAAGTACGCTTGAGCATATTAGTATAGTTTCATATATTAATTATTATTTTGATTGAATATATGTATGTAAAAAAGTTAACGAAGATTAAAGGTGAAAAAGTAGAGGAAAAGATGTAAGTAATTGGCTAGAGAATGTGGAATTAACATCCAAGTGATGGAAATTATTTATTATGTGTGGGTACATTATGTATTCCTGAGTTATTGAGTGTTGATTGATTGTATTGTCTACGATTGAGTGTTATTGTGTGTTTCATTGATATGGTAATTGATTGCTGATTAATTGTTAAAAGTGATTGATAACTATGTTTGGTGCTTACTATAGTAGTTACTATACTTGTTGAATTTCTATTGTTTGAGTAGCTAGTAGTTTCCCCACTGAGCGTTAAGCTCACCCCTTCTCTCAATAACTTAGTTTTGCAGGAATTATACAATGGATTATGAGTTTTTGAGTAGAGCTTCATGATGCTAGACTTCAAGGATCCAAAGATGTCTTTTATACCAGTTGAGAATTCTTAATATTGTATTAGATAATGAAGCCTCTTACTTGATAAAGTACTTGAATAGCATAATTATATTATTGATATAAATTGAATTCATTGCACACACATATTAATATCAGGCTTACTTTTTCACTAATAGTGCTTATTAATATCTATTATATGGAGGATGTTACAGTAATAGTAATAATAATTTAATATTATTTTAACATTTTATCTTATAATAAGGTTTATTATACAGTAAAGAATTTTTTTAAACGAGAAATGGGAAAATAAATGTGGTAGTTATTTGCAAAAACTTTTGTATTAAAATAGTCTTTGAAAAAAATATAAAAAAGTATCATATATATA
The DNA here is from genome assembly GCA_948193215.1 of Bocquillonia castaneifolia. Taxonomy (NCBI): domain Eukaryota; kingdom Viridiplantae; phylum Streptophyta; class Magnoliopsida; order Malpighiales; family Euphorbiaceae; genus Bocquillonia; species Bocquillonia castaneifolia. The sequence continues at coordinate 1,067 of CANYLF014639426.1, forward strand.
TGATTTAAAAAGGCTAGACGTTTCGTATTTTATCTCATAAAATGTGCTCTTTTTGAGCAACATATTATTAGGACTGAGTATATTTTAATTACCTCTCTTCTTCCCATAAAAATATAATTTTTGCACACTTTCATGTGTGTCTTAAAATAATAATATGCGAATGTCAGCTTTATGACAATTCCATTTAAACACATGTATAGCGCCTCATAATTTATGTGGAAATTTTATATCTTGATTATTTTATCAAGCATGTAATGGAATAAAATTATAATATGTATAGAAAACTTATCTGTGAGTGTTGACTCCTCATCTCAGCTTGAGGTTGTAAATTATGAGCTACTTGGTGCTATTTCTGAACATATTGCTTTGTTCAAGCTTCCATTTTTCCCCAATTAAGGCTGTAATTGTGCCACTTTTTCGTCTAAATTTTGCGATGGACACATATATTTCTCAGCTAAGAGATATTTCAAGATCAGAAAGCTATAGGCCATGCACACTTTAGCTTGTGTTGGTGTGACTCTCTTTTATTGTTAATGATAGCATAACATCTTGAGCCATCTTTCATTTTTATTTGGCGCATTAATCGTACAGTTTTAAAGGATTTTTATATCATTGAGGCTACGGAAGTTTATCCACCCGACTTGAATAGTCCACTTCTCTCTTTTCTGTGTTGGAAAAATTAATAAATTGACCCGGACACAAGCGATACAGCAGAAACAAGACAAATATTTATTTGGGAATAATAAAAATAAATGCAGGTGTCAAAATGGAGAAATTAATAATAAAGACACAAAATTTAACATGGTTCGGCGTAACCCTACATCCATGGGTAAAGGAGAAAAATAAAATCCACTAACAAATATGAGGAGTACAAAATATGTGGAGAATAACCTCATAACCCGAAAGCTCAAAAATAATCAAATGGTGTTTATCCCTCAAATTGTACAAAAATAACCCAATGGACTAATTATAATTTTTATACCTAATAGAGAGACTAAATGCTCAAAAGCATTACACCCAAATAAACTCACACCCACACACAATTTAATTGACTCTCAATCAGAGCACCACTCTAATGTGAAGCACTCACATACCATATTATTTTTCAATGCTCATATGTGTATATTTACACACACACACGTAGAGAGAAGCCAAAAAATTGGCCAAACTTACTTAGATTTCAATTTTTGCTGCTAACATGGCACCGAAATAAAATTTGACCCTTTTCATTTTTTTTAATTTTTTTTAAAATTTCAAATTAATACAACAATTCTCCTCCTTAATTCGAATTTTGACAAATTCACAAAACTCCTCCTTAATGACAAATCCTTTTTCAAATCCAAGAGAGTTAACAAAAAATTTCAAAAATGGTGTAGACACAAAAATATCAAACCAACTATATGTAGTATTTACTGACAAAAATACTATCTTAACAGTTGATACCCCAAAGACCATTAACAAGAAAATGCTTCTGAATTTACCAGAAAAGAAGACGATGTTGCAGTTGCACCTGTAATGACAGAATTTCTAAAGCTCGTATAAATGACCGACTTGACGAGCTGACATCACAAATATGGCATAAAAAAAATCACACCACCACCAATAAAATTAAATCCACCAATATCCAAAGTGGACAAAGAGATGAAATTTATAGACATAATTTATTTTATTATTATTATTATTTTATTTAATTGACTGAACCGATGCCGGTAATTTTTTCTTCAGTCACAAAAATTCAACTCCAGACTCATCTCTGATAAAATTGGCTTCATCGGATTCCTCCTTATGCTGTTGTTTATTTTTCAACTTAAAACAATCAGTCTTAATGTGCCCTATCTTCTTACAATAATTACAGGTCAAATTTTTATGCCAGGAGCTGCTACCAGAATCTCTCCCACTAGCTCTTCTACAAGCCAATACACGATCTGCTCGGTTCTAGTAAGTGTTATGAACAAACTCCTTATCTATAAGCTATTTTCCAAAAAGAGCTTCTTTTACCTTCTCCACAGAAAGAGTTGCTTTATTGAGAATTAAAGAATCTCTAAAATGATTATAAAATGGTGGTAAAGAACGGAGTAACATGAGAGCCAAATCTTCTCCATCATACTTAACATCCATATTTTCTAAGTCCATCAAAATGGATGTAAACTGATCAATGTATGATTTTAATGATGTACCTTCTAGCATATTGAGCTTGTGCATCCGTGTTTTACAACAAGCTTGCTGGTGATGCTTTTCTTCATAAAAAGCTATTCAAGCTTTTTTCATAAATCTACGGCAGTCTTTTCATGAATAACTTCTCACATGACCTCATTTGACAAGCATAACTGAATGGCAGTAAAGGCTTTTTCATCCATTTCTTCAATTTGAGCTTTCGTCAAAGTGGCTGATTTTTTCTCCTTCTCTAGAAGTTCTTTTTGCAACCCATTTTGTGTCAACAGCGCACACATCTTGACTTGCCATAAGGCAAAACTCATGCTGCGGTTGAATTTCTCGATATCAAATTTTGACGTCGCTATAACAAGTCCCAAAAAAATATATAAAAGGCTCTAATACTACTTGTTGGCAAAATTAATATATTGACCCGGACACAAGCGGCGTAGCGGAAACAGGACAAATATTTATTTGGGAATAATTAAAATAAATTGAGGCGTCAAAATGGAGAAATTAATAACAAAGACATAAAATTTAACGTGGTTTGGTGTAAGCCTACATCCACGGGCAAAAGAGAAAAATAAAATCCACGAACAAATATGAGGAGCACAAAATATGTGGAGAATAACCTCACAACTCGAAAGCCAAAAAATAATCAAATGGTATTTATCCCTCAAATTGTACAAAAATAACCCAATGGATTAATTATAATTTTTGTACTTAATAGAAAGACTAAATACCCAAAAGCATTACACCCAAACAAACTCACACCCACACACAATTTAATTTACTCTCAATCAGAGCACCACTCTAATGTGAAGCACTTACATACCATTTTTTTTTAATGCCCATATGTGTATATTTATAGACACACACATACACGTAGAGAGAAGCCAAAAAAATTGGTCAAACTTACTTAGATGTCAATTTTTGCTACACCGAAATAAAATTTGACCCTTTTCTTTTTTTTTAAAAAAAAATTCAAATTAATACAACACTCTAAACCTTTCTTCCCACTTATTAAATTTAAAACGAACATCTCCATTACTGGGTCATCATGATTTTCATCTTTATACTAAGAGTGTTCAGATTCTTGATATATTTGTTGGCAGAGCTCAAGATTATAAACTCAATTTTTTAAAGAATATTTTATATTCTTCCTTTATAGAAAAACTTTGCAGCGTCTCTATCGTGGCGATGGATATCTTGATCGCCTCAGCACCAGGGGACAATTATACAACACTCCAAACCCTGTTAGCTGGAGTTTTTTTTTTTTTTTTTTGACTACCCTCTTTAGTTGGTTCAACATCAACGCTTTGCTCTCATTTTTTCTGATGCACCTCTAATTTATATTCTCTTTTATTTCCTCTGTCGAGTTATGTTTTGCCTTATCATGCAATTTCAATTCTCTATCAAGCTTTCATATCTCCACTTCCTCATATTTTAGACTTTCAGCCAGAACCTTGCACTTCTCAGCTAACTTCTTTAATTCATCATGTTTTGTTGTTTTAACAAATTGTTATAGTTTGTTTTCAACTGTTTTTATGTGTCCTTTTAGTCTCTTGCCGTTTTTATTTCCTTGGTTTCACCTGCGTCACCTTCTTCAAGGGAGCTTAGAGCCTAATCCTCCGAAAAGAATTTTGCTTGATCCCATAGATGCCATTGTGGCCAAATCTTTTAGAATTTTAAGTCCACACTTTTCACTTATAAGTGCCTAATCATGTGCTAAGTTTGCTGTCCGTTCACTGAACTCCACTCTGACGAGTGGTAAACGTTTGTGAAGAATTAGGAGAAATCATTCTTGCTTCCTCAAAGGTTGAACCTTGAACTGGACTCGCCATCTAATTGGTTGTCAAGGAGTTCTAGATTGGTGACCACCAAAGGTTAAATCTTCTAGTACAATAGACATGCCATGATATGGCTTCTTTGATAACTTATGCTAATCTTAATTCAATAATTTTACCTCTGATGGTTTCCATCAAAACACAAGCAAGAGGAAATATTGTAACTCAAGTTTGTTGGAGCCCTTGCTGGGCTGATGGACTCATTATGTTTTTTCTACTCACCATGTTAAATGTTCAAAGCTGCTCTATATTTGGGCTATTTACCATCTTGGTGTCATTATAACTCCTCGGTTGCAAATCCTTCTTCTATCTTTGTGTCTTCCATACCTCTTATGATAGATTCAATTATAAGGGTAGCATATTTCAGTTTGTTATTCTTAGAAGGTTTCGATGCTTATAGTCTCTTAAACTGTGGAGGTAGTTGTTGTGTTTTCCTTATGTGCATCTTCCCCAAAATTCATTGCTAAGTTCTGATGTCCTTAATTACTTTTACTTGGAAAGGAATGATTTTTCAACTGCTTGGCAACAATCAGCAGTTGGCCTTAGGCATGGTAAGCATAAAGTATCTTCATCTAGTAACACATCTTAGTATTAACCAAGCTGCTGCATCTGTAATTTTATATTTTTGAAACTTGATATTGTTTCCGTTTGATGATTCTGTAATCTAGTTTCCAAGCTCATATCTAACATTACTTTAGATATGTTATGCCTTGTGTCTTAATTATTAAGTTCACCGAGGCTATCTTTGATGAAGCACCACTAGCAATGTCAACTACAAAAATAAAAAGAGTCGTCTATAGGATCATTCTGCATATTTGTGAATCACGCCTTACGAATTGGAGAGCTTAACGGGTTCACTATTGAAAGAGTTGCCTGAAAAATCAATCTTGTCGACTTGGGGCATCAACACCGATCATGAAAACCTATTGTTTCAAAAAAGCCTTGTTTTATCTCAAGGGTGGTCAGTTTCCTTGTGTAATTGTCACACTTGCAGTATTAACTATATATCAGAGCACAAATATGTGCTTCTTATTATAACAAGTCTTGAACTATTGTTGAGTTGTGTAAGGGGTCCCTTATTTCCAAAAGCTTTTTGTCTCAGTATTCCATAGTATAGATTCTGATTACGGCCAAGTCAGATTAAAAATTATTTAATTGTTGTCGTTGATACTTTGGTATACTGTGTATAGCCTTGACATGATTTTATCCTCTCTTATTATTTTATACTTTGAGACATGACTTGAAGAAGCTATATTTTTTTAAAGCATTGGAAACAAAAGATGAGCAACTTGGCTAAACAGCTTGGCCATGTTGGTTTTTCCTCCACGATATCTTCCAGAAAAGATATCTCTCCTAGGAACATAAATAATAAATTGAAGATAGTCACATCTATTAATTTTGTCTCATATCCCATATTGAAAAATTAGGTGATTTGAGAATTTTGTAGAGTTGTCTTGCTCCCACATGGAAAAGATAGTAAACATGAGGTACCTTCTAAGGCTATATAATGGAAGCCTTACTCTGTTTTTAACCCATCCCACAAACAAGTCTTTACACATTTTGGCTTAGTTTGTTCTCTTATTTCTCTCTTGTAATGTTTCTTCTACATAGTGAAATATTATTTAGTAGTGTTCGAGGATGTAGGCATAATTAGTCGAACCTCCTTAAATTTTCGGTGTTCTTTTATTATTTAATAGCTAATTATTTGGTGGGAATACTCTAATTCCCACAATAATTGGTATTAGAGCCAAGGCTTTGAGTATGCTCTGTGGTTGCAGCTTAGTCTAATATTCCACATCAGAAAGATCCTTAGGCTATTGTTAGGACCAATTTTCTGAGTATACTCTATGGTTGTAGCGTAGTCTGATCTTCCATATTAGAAAAATTATTGGTTATTGTTTGTACCGCATTTAGCTAATAAAGAATAATTTTTTAAAGCATAAATGGCAGAGTCAAGTGTATCCACAATGGTGACAACTCCTTCATCAACGTTTGTAGGAAGAATGCCCATGGAAAATGTGAGAATTGTAGTGGAGATATTTTATGGCAAGGCTAAGTGAGCTTCAAGATGCCTTATTTCAACAAGGTCTTGATGCTGCTATTGAAGAACAGAAACTGAAGGATATTGAGGAGAAAGAATGGAAAACAATCAACCAATTGGCATGTGGTGCAATTCGAGCATATCTCTCTGGGGAAGAAAGGTATTCATTCTCTAAGTAAACCTCTACTAACAAACTATGGAATGCGTTAGAAGAAAAATTTCTAAAGAAGAGTAGCCAGAATAAACTGCACTTGAAGAAAAGATTATTTCGGTTCAATTATGTCCCTAGTACTACCATGAATGATCACATCACCAACTTTAATAAGTTAGTTACTGATTTATTGAATTTGGACATGACTTTTAATGATGAAGATAAGACTTTGATGTTGTTGGGATCACTTTCCTGAGAAGTTTGAATTCCTTGAAACTACTCTACTTCATGGGAAGGCTGAAGTAACTTTCAGTGAGGTAACTGCTGCGTTGCATAGTTATGAACAACGAAAGAAAGAAAAGATGAATAGTATAGATGGAGGAGCGGCAGAAGCATTAGTGATGAGAAGTAGCTCCTAAAGCAAAACGGGAGAAAAAAAGAGGAGTTCAAAATCCAGACCAATTAAATATGAATGTGCCTTTTGTTAGGAGAAAGGTCATTGGAAGAAAGATTGTCCAAAGTTGAGAAATAAAGGCAAGTCTAACAAAGGGAAAGCTGCCACAATCTCAAAGGTTGCTGAATTGGAGGAAGATTCAGATTTCTCATTGGTGGTATAAGAATGTGATGATACCTCAAATCTATCATTGAGTGTCACATCATTAGCATATTCTTCTAGTACTTGGATCCTAGACTCTGGATGCTGTTATATCATATATGTCTACAAAGAGAATGGTTCTCTAATTTCAGAGAAATAGAAGGCCTAACTGTCTAGACAGTGATTGATAGCCCTTGTTCAATTAAAGGGATTGGCTCAATTCACTTGAATGATCATGATAGAATAATCAGAATCCTGTCAAATGTTAGATATGTGCCGGATTTGACAAGGAATCTGATTTCAATCAGAATTCTAGAAGCACAAGGATTCCACATAACACAAGAGAATGGAGTAATGAAGATCACTTCAGGAGCATGAGTGATGATGAAAAGGATCCAGAGAAGCAACAACTTGTATTACTACCAATGTGGGGTAGTTACTAGAATGGCAGTGGTAGTGGCTTCTGTAGTTAATAAGGAGATAGAAGCAACTAGACTCAAGCATATGCGCTTGGGACATGCTGGTGATAAATCCTTGAAAGCTTTATCAGATCAAGGATTATTGAAAGGAGTGCTACCATGCAAGTTGGGTTTTTGCGAGCATTGTGTCAAAGGAAAGCAGACAAGAGTGAAATTTGGAACAACAATCCATATTACTAAGGGTATTCTGGACTATGTTCACTCTGATGTATGGGGACCTTCTAAGACGGCTTCATTGGGAGGAAAGCACTATTATGTGACCTTTGTTAATGACTTCTCCCGAAGAGTTTGGGTGTACACTATGAAGACAAAAGATGAAGTGCTTGACATTTTTTTCACTTGGAAAAAGATGGTGGAAAACTAGACAACCAGAAAAATTAAATGTCTTCGGACGGATAATGGTGGAGAGTATAAAAGTGATCTGTTTATGAAGGTCTGTGTTGATGAAGGAATACTGAGGCATTTCTATGTTAGAAATACACCACAGTAAAATGCGGTGGCAGAATGCATGAATCGAACATTGCTAGAGAAAGTTTGGTGTATGTTGTCTAATGCTGGGTTAGGCAAATAATTTGGGCTAAGGCTATGAGTTATGCATGTCATCTCATTAATCGACTACCATCAACTTCTATTGGAGGTAAAACTCCATTAGAGAAGTGGTCTAGTAAACCTGCTATAAATTACAATACTTTACATTTGTTTGGTTGTACTTCTTACTACCATGTAAAGGAGTCGAAGTTGGATCCAAGAGTAAGAAAGGCATTGTTCATGGGTATCACTAGTGGAGTTAAAGAATATTGTCTATGGTGTCCTAAAACTAAGAAGATAATCTTTAGTAGAGATGTCATTTTTTATAAATCCGACATGATGAAGAAGGTGACTACAAAAAGGAATGAACAGTTGCATAATACCCCTGAGCAGGTAGAGTTTCAAGGAGAATTTGTTCTAGCTAGCCAACAAATTAATAATGACTCTCCTATGGTGGAAAAGGAGTTTGAAGATGAAGAGATTCTAGCACAAGAATCTCATCAGTCAGATGAAGAGAATCCAACTCACGGAACCTCAAAGGAACACGCACCAATTGCATTAAGCAAGGGGAAGAGGGTCACAAGAATGCCTTCTCGCTATCTTGATACAACTGCTTGCATCACCATCTGATGATGATGACACAACTACCACTCATCGTGAAATAGTTCAAAGTTCAGAAATAGACAAGTGAAAGTTTGTCATGAATGAAGAAATGCAGTCAAATTTAGTTGTTCTTCCAAAGGGAAAGAAGGCAACTGGATGCAAATGGGTTTATGCAAAGAAGGATGGATTTCATAAAAAGTTAGATGTTTACTACAAAGCAAGGTTGGTGGCTAAAGGCTACGCTCAAATAGAGGGAATTGATTACAATGAAGTGTTTTCTCCAGTTATGAAGCATCCCCCCATTATAATATTAATGGCTTTAGTGGTGCAATTTGATCTGATGTTGGTTCAATTAGATGTGAAAACTGCATTTTTACATGGAGACTTAGAAGAGGAAATCTACATGAGTCGACCAGAAGGTTTCAAGTTTGCTAAAAAGGACGATATGGTATGCAAGCTTAAAAATTCTATTTATGGATTGAAGCAATCTCCAAGATAGTGGTATAAGGGGTTTGACAAGTTCATGACCGGGCAAAAGTACATAAGGAGCAAATATGATCATTGTGTGTATTTGCACAAATTGCAAGATGAATCCTACATTTATCTTCTCCTTTATGTTGATGATATATTGATAGCTTCAAAGAACATGATGGAGATTGATAAATTAAAGACTTAATTGAATAGAGAATTTAAAATAAAGGATCTAGGAATAGCAAAAAGGATTCTTGGCATAAAGATAACGGGAGATCAAAAGTTGGGGAAGATTTGTTTGACTCAAAAAGAGTATTTAAAGAAAGTACTAAAGCATTTTAACACAAACAAATCAAAACTGATCAGTATTCCACTCGCTCCTCATTTCAAGATTAGTGAACTAATGTCTCTAAAGAGTGATGAAGAGCGGAAGTACATGCCAAAAGTGCCATATGCAAATGCCATTAGAAGCTTAATGTATGCTATGGTATGTACATGGCCTGATATTTCTTAAGCAGTTGGGGTAATGAGTAGATATATGCATGCTCCAAGAAAGGAGCATTGACAAGCTGTGAAATGGATTCTACATTACATTTCAAACACTATAGATGTTGGTTTAGTGTTTCGGCAAGACGAGAAAAATGGTCACAGCATAGTTGGATATTGTGATTCTGATTATACAAATGATTTGGACAAGCATCGTTCGACTACTAGTTATGTGTGTACTCTGGCAAAGGCACTAATCAGTTGGAAGTCGACCTTATAGTCAACAGTAGCTTTGTCTACCACAGAGGCAAAGTATATGGCAATTACAAAGGCTGCTAAGGAGGCAATTTGGCTTCAAGGGTTGCTTGGTAAATTGGGAGTTGAACAGAGATACATCACGGTGTACTGTGATAGTTAGAATGCTGTCCAGTTAGCAAAAAACCAAGTTTATCATGCAAGGACAAAGCACATTGATGTTCGATATCACTTTGTCAGAGAACTTATGGAAGAAGGTGGAGTTCAACTTCAAAAAATTAGTACCAGTGAGAATCTTGCTGATATGTTGACAAAAATTGTAACTGAGGTCAAGTTCATGTTGTGTTTGGACTTGATCAACCTTGTCAAAGTTTGAAGTCATTCTTTTGAAGATGTAACTAAAGTTTGCATAGAAGATTGAAGAATTTGGATATTCGCCAAGGTGGAGAATTGTTGATTTTACCACATATCCCACATTGAAAAATTGGGTGATTTGAGAATTTTATAGAGTTGTATTTCTCCCGCATGGAAAAGATAGTAAACATGAGGGACCTTCCAAGGCTATATAATGGAAGTCTAACTTTGTTATCAACTCATCCCACAAACAAGTCTTTACACATTTTGGATTAGTTTGTTCTCTTATTTCTCTTTTGTAATATTTCTTCTACGTAGTGAAATATTATTTAATAGTGTCCGATGACGTAGGTATAATTAGGCAAACCTCTTTAAATTTTCAATTTTTTTATTATTTAATAGCTAATTATTTTGTGGGAATACTCTAATTCCCACATCAACATCCCCACTAAGTTTTGTCCAACCAGATAAAGCAAATTTAGCTTTTGATGAAAGGCTAGTCGTTGTCATCTATAGTTCCCTATAATGATCTAAAGACCTCTCTCTCTCTATTTTTTTTAACTTCGGTGGATTCTAGAACATTGAAAAATACCATCAGTCTTTACAAAATTCCATGAAGCACCACCACCATTGGCTCTGTTGAAATCAAAAAAGTTGTCTTTTGGACAATTCTTTGGATTGTGAATTGCTCCTTACTAAATGAAATTGTTGACCTTGGTTTCACCTAAATGCATGATTATTATTTTATTATCAAAACTGGATTTTTCAATCATTCAACTTGATCAGCAGCTAATAGAGCTCTAAGTGATGGTAGGATGTAGACATCGCATGAAACCCAAAAAGACAATTCTCCAAAAATCTGATAAGTTTGTCTGCAATAGACTATGGTGATTTAAAACCTTTACTCCCATCATTGGTGGTTGTAAATCTTGGAGAAGGAATCATAACAAATTGATGAGATTTAACTTAATCTTTAAAACCTCACACGATGAATTTTGATATAAAATTTTCTGATTTATATCATGCGTTTAAGTCATAATAAGTCTTCAAGATATCAATTTAATCATCGATTTAACTAATGGGTTACATAAACCAATTGCTAATTTCAATGGAGATAAAGATTTGTTATTGCTAGAACATATTTTTTTGATTGACGATGCCTAGTTTAGGTGATTATTATAAGCTAAAGCTTTAGGAAATCAGTAATTTGGTGAAGCTATTTCTCAGTTCGATCGAGCCATCCTGTCCTCTTCCGATTGCTACGTTACCTGGTAGATGGTTTCTTGCAGTGCATCATAAAATATGTCTCCTGATTAATTATTAAAATTTTCTTAAAGGAATCTCTTTAGCTATGGCTAAAGCAGTAGCCTGAATTTATTCAAATCCTAGAGGTAAAATTTAGTTAATGATTTATGAAAGCTCATCAAGCGCCAAACATCACAAAGGCCAATAGATTAATCAAAAGACAAAGCTGATCTTCCATTGGCCACATTATGACTTGTAATTCAATATCAAACTTCCGCTCTCCCATGTTGCCTTTGTTTATTGGATAAATGTTCGTAGAGAAAATCTCTCTTGGACCTACAACTTGATTATGAATTTTAACATGCATGGTCAGGGAGTAATCTAGTAACATTTAAATTAACAATTAATTCATGGCACCTTGCAATTATAAATATTTGAGAAGTCAAGGCTTAATTGGTAAACTACCCATGAATTAATTATCCGTTTGTCGATGACTTGATTATGAATTAGCCACCGTAATTTGGGAGAAATCATAAAAATCATGGAGATTGAATTATCCACGCTCACCACACCAATAAAACGTTCAGGACGTCACGGATGAACTTAGGGTCGCCGGACCTGTAAAAAAAACTTGGGGGTAGTCCTCGGGGGATAACTCTAACGATCAAGTTAGTATCGATTTATGGAGAATTTAAGCATTATATAAGCTTGTGTATAGAATTAGATTAGATACCTGTACCCCTTGGTGGCATGAGTATATATAGTGGTAAAACAGACCCCTTAGGATGGAAATCCTTGTCCAAGTTAGATTAGCAATCCTTGGACTACTTAGAGTCCTTTGCTTAATTAGGAAATCCCTCTTGACTTATAACTCAAGGTATTAGGGCCATTGTTGTGTGATTAAGAGGCCCAAATTGCAAGTGGGCCCTTGGGCCAGTCAAAATGATTTGTATTACATGGTATACTATTTTTAAGTGATGAAAAAATCCCCTAGATTTAATTACTTATATATAACAAAGGTGTGATAGTGTTGAAGCTAGTTGATCTTCATCCCTTGGCATAAAAAAAAAGAAAAAAAAATTAGAAAAAAAAGACAAGAGTTTTTGAGAATTAAATTTAAATTTAAACTTAATTACCATGTGATTTAGGTTTAGGAGCAACGTGTGTAATCAGAAGTTGAATAGTTGCAATGAGTGTGGGCAAGTTCATCTGCTATTGTGTAGGTCAAACACTAATTGGACGATCAAGCACATTAGAAGTAGGAGGACGATGAAACACATAAATACGAGAAGAATTAGGTGGTGTTGGAGGTGGAGGTGGTGTCGCGTTAATTAGAGTTAACTAGGATAAATGAAATGAAATAAAGGCTAATTAAGGAGAGTGGTGATGAAAACTTCCTAGTTGTCAATGTTTTATAATTATGGTTTATCCCTTTGTCTTTTATCTTTTTTTTTTTTGTAATAAACATAAAGAATGTGTCATTCATCTAACAATTACAGTGTATACTCTTTATGTAGGTAAAAATTAGTTTCATTTTTTATTATTAATTTGTTTTTTTAATTTTTTTGGTTCATATATAATTAAGTTGTTTTTGATTGGTCGCTGAGTGATGAGTATTTAAAACCATTGTTTTAAAAATCGAATGGTTGGTCAGACCGGTTGAGCTGTGAATGGGTGACTTGTCTGGTCCAGACAACCCTAAAAATAAGAATTTATAGTTGAATCGGGTTTGACCAATTTTTGACTGGTTTTAATTAGGTTTAGTACTGTCTCAATTTCAAACAAATTTGATGAGCAATTAAATTTTTGAATTCAATCACCCTTTTTTTTATAAATGAATGTCATAACATTTGGACAATTGCAATTCAAATTGTATAAACTTTCATGATTTTTTTCAATTGAAATTCAAATTGTACAAACTTTCCAAATTTTATCATAAGATCAATCTTGAAACAAAATGTCATATGATGGGATGCGTGGATGAAGAAATAAGAAATTGCTTTATCCACAAGAAATAAGAAATAAGAAGTGTCATTTCTCACTTATTTCAATATGATGATAAACATTATTTATCTTACAATAGAATGTCCAACATTAGACAATGAAAATCATGAAACCAACAACATTAATTTATGTACTTGAAGAAGAAGAAGAAGAAGAAGACACATAATCCAGAAGTCCATAAGGCTCAAACAATTCAGTAAAAAAAGAAACTCAATATAACATAGAAAGAAAGAAAGAAAGAAAATGAGGAAAAGCATGCAAGAGATGGATCATATAATATATACATCATATTATAAATTTTTGAGTTTATAATCATGTGCTAAGCAGCATTACCTGAATTGGAAAACCTAAAAACTAAGGGAAAAAGTCACTTAAAATAGCATACATGATATACTATTTTAAGTTATGAAAAAACCCTCTATATTTATTTGCTTATATATAACTAAGGTGTGAGGGTGTTGATACTAGCTGATCTTTATCCCTCTACAAAGAAAAAAGAAAAAAATTAGAAAAGATAGACAAGAGTTTTTGAGAATTAAAATTTATATTGAAACTTAATTACTAGGTTGTTTAGGTCTAGGAGCAACGGATTTAATCGGAGGTTGAATGGTTACGACAAGTGTGGGCAAGTTCATATGCTTTTGTGCAGGTCAGACACTAGTTGGACGATGAAACACATAAATACGAGAAGAATTAGTTGGTGGTGGTCGTAGTGGTATCGCCATAGTTAGAGTGAACTAGGAGAAATGAAATGAAATGAAGTTTAATAAAGGAGAGTGGTGATGAAAACTTGCTATTTCTCAATGTTTTATAATCATGATTTATCAATTTTTCTTATCTTTTTTGTAATAAATATAAATCAGACGTGTCATTCATCTAACGTTTATGGAAAATACCCTTGCTATAGGTAAGAATTACTTTCATTTTTTATTATTAATTTGTTTAAAATTTTTTTCATATATAATTAAGTTGTTTTTTTTTATTGTTTGCTGAGTGATGATTGATTAAAATAACAATTATAAAAACCAGACAGCCGTTCGGACCAGTTGAGCTGTGAATCAATGACTTGTCCTATCCCAACAACCCTAAAAACCCGTAATTTATGGTTGAGTCGGGTTTTGACTAATAATTGATCGATTTTGACCAGTTTTAATCGGGTTTAGTACTGTCTCAATCTTAACCAAATACGATGAGCAATTGGATTTATGAATTTAATCACACTTATTTTTCTTTCAAAATGAATGTAAAAACGTTTGGACAATTGAAATTTAAATTATATGAGTTAATTGAACTTCAAATTGTACAAACTTTCTAAAATTTATCAAAAGATCAATTTTCAAACAAAATGAAATATGGTGGGACGTGTGGATGAAGAAATAAGAAATTACTTCATCCGCAAGAAATAAGAACTGTTTTTTCTTTCTTATTTGTACATGATGATATACATGATTTATCTTACTGTAGGATATTCTTCAATAGACGATGTAAATCAATAAACCAACAACAATAATCTATGTGCTTGAAGAAGAAGAAGAAGAAGAAGAAGAAGACACATAATCCAAATGTCCCTAAGGCTAAAAAAATTCAGTAAAAAAAGGAAACTCAATATAACATAGAAACAAAGAAAGAAAATGAGAAAAAGCATGCATGAGAGGATCGGAATCATATAATATATACATCATATTATATAGTTTTGAGTTTATAATCAAGTTCTAAGCAGCATTACCTGAACTGGAAAACCTAAAACCTAAGGGAGAAAATCACTTAAAATAGCATACATGGTATACTAATTTAAGTGATGAAAAAACCCCTTAGACTTATTTACTAATATATAACTAAGGTGGTGTTAAAGCGAGTTGATCTTCATCCCTTTACATAAAAAAAAAAGAGAAATATCAAAAAAGAGAGCCAAGAGTTTTTGAGAATTCAAATTTATATTTAAACTTAATTACCATGTGGTTTAGTTCTAGGAGCAACGGGTGTAATCAGAGGTTGAATGGTTGCAACGAATGTGGGCAAGTTCATCTGCTATTTTGGAGGTCGGACACTAGTTGGACTATCAGGCACACTAGGAGCAGGAGAATGATGAAAACACATAAATACGAGAAGAATTAGGTGTTGGTGGTGTCGCTATAGTTAGAGTTAACTATGATAAATGAAATGAAATGAAGGTTAATAAAGGAGAGTGGTGATGAAAATTTGCTATTTGTCAATGTTTTATAATCATGGTGTATCTCTTTTTCTTTTGTATTTTTTGTAATAGATATAAAGCACACAAGCCATTCGTCTAACGTTTATGGTGCCTACACTTGGTGTAGGTAAGATTTACTTTCATTTTTTTATTATTAATTTTTTTTAATTTTTCATTTATAATTAAGTTTTTTTTATTGGTTGTTGAGTGATGACTGACAAAAATCACTGTTTAAAAAATCGGACGGCCGATCGGACAAGTTGAGCCATGAATCGGTGACTTTGTCCAGTCCGGGAAACCCTAAAACAAGAATTTATGGTTGAATCGAGTTTAATCAATTTTTGAATGGTTTTGATCAGTTTTAATCAGGACTATCTCAATCTTAAATAAATATGATGAGCAATTAAATTTGTGACTTTAATCACTCTTTTTTTATAAATGAATGTATTAAATTTTGGACAATAGAAATTCAAATTGTACAAACTTTCATGATTTTTTTCAATTGAAATTTAAATGGCACAAATTTTCCAAATTTTATCATAAGATTAATCTTAAAACAAAGTGACATATGGTGGGACGTATGGATGAAGAAATAAGAAATTGTTTCTTCCGCAAGAAATAAAAAATAAGAAATGCCATTTCTCTTTTATTTCAATGTGATGATAAACATAATTTATCTTACAATAGGATGTTCAACAATAAACAATGAAAATCATGAAGCCAACAACATTAATTTATGTACTTGACAAGAAGAAGAAGAAGAACAAGAAGAAAAAGACACATAATCCAAAAGGTCCATAAGGCTCAAACAATTCAGTAAAAAAAGAAACCCAATATAACATAGAAATGAAGAAAGAAAAGGAGAAAAGGCATGCATGAGATGGATCATATAGTATATACATCATATTATATAGTTTTAAGTTTATAATCATGTGCTAAGCAGCATTACCCGAGTTGGAAAACCTAAAAACTAAGGGAAAAAGTCATTTAAAATATCATACATGGTATACTATTTTAAGTGATGAATAAACCTCCTAGTTTTACTTACTTATATATAACTAAGGTGTGATGGTGTTGAAGCTAGCTGATCTTCATCCCTTTATAAAGAAAAAAGAAAAAAAAATCAGAAAAGAGAGACAATAGTTTTTGAGAATTAAAATTTATATTGAAACTTAATTACCAGGTTGTTTAGGTCTAGGAGCAACGGGTGTAATCAGAGGTTGAATGGTTGCGACGAGTGTGGGCAAGTTCATATGCTTTTATGGAGGTTGGACACTAGTTGGATAATTAGGCACACTAAGAGTAGGAGGACAATGAAACACATAAATACGAGAAGAGTTAGTTGGTGGTGGTTGTGGTGGTGTCGCCATAGTTTAGAGTAAACTAGGAGAAATGAAAAGAAATGAAGGTTAATAAAGGAGAGTGGTCATGAAAACTTGCTATTTGTCAATGTTTTATAATCATGATTTATCAGTTTTTCATGTCATTTTTGTAGTAAATATAAATCACACGTGTCATTCATCTAATAGTTATGGTCTATACTATTGGTGCAGGAAAGAATTACTTTCATTTTTTATTATTAATTTTTTTTTTAATTTCGTTTGTTCATATATTATTAAGTTGTTTTTGATTGTTTGTTGAGTGATGATTGATTAAAACAACAGTTATAAAAATCAGACGGCCGTTCGGACTAGTTAAGACATGAATCAATGACTTGTCCGGTCCAACAACCCTAAAAACCCGTAATTTATGATTGAGTTGTGTTTTGACTTATTTTTAACCTGTTTTGACCTATGTTGACTGGTTTTAATCGGGTTTAGTACTGTCTCAATCTTAAACAAATATGATGAGCAATTAAATTTGTGAATTTAATCACTCTTTTTTTCTTTAGAAATGAATGTAATAACTTTTGGACAATTGAAATTTAAATTGTACAAACTTTCCTGATTTTTTTAATTGAACTTGAAATTGTACAAACTTTCTGAAATTTTTCATAAGATCAATCTTGAAACAAAATGGCATATGGTGGGACGTATAGGTGAAGAAATAAGAAATTACTTCATCCGCAAGAAATAAGAAATAGGAAATAGGAAATAAGAAATGTTATTTCTTTCTTATTTGTACATGATGATAGACATGATTTATCTTACAGTAGGATATTCAACAATAGACGATGTAAATTATTAAACCGACAACAACAATCTATGTACTTAAAGAAGAAGAAGAAGAAGAAGAAAAAGAAGAAGAGGAAGACGCATAATTCAAAGGCGAATAAGGCTCAAACAATTCAGTAAAAAAAAAAAAAGAAACCCAATATAACATAGAAACAAAGAAAGAAAAGGAGAAAAAGCATGCATGAGATGGATCATACAATATTTACATCATATTATATAAATTTGAGTTGATAATCATGTGCTAAGCAGCATTACCTGAACTGAAAAACCTAAAACCTAAGGGAAAAAATCACTTAAAATAGCATACATGGTATACTTTTTTAAGTGATGAAAAAACCCCTATATTTATTTACTTTTATATAACTAAGGTGTGATGGTGTTGAAGCTTATTGATCATCATCCTTCTGTATAAAAAAAATCAAAAAAGAGGAACAAGAGTTTTTGAGACTTAAAATTTATATTTAAACTTAATTACCATGTGGTTTAGGTCTAGGAGCAACACGAGTACTCGGAGGTTAAATGGTTGCAATGAGTGTGAGCAAGTTCATCTACTATTGTGGAGGTCGGACATTGGTTGGACAATTAGGCAAACTTGGAGCAAGAGAATGATGAAACACATAAATACGAGAAGAATAGTGTGGTGGTGGTGTCGCTATAGCTAGATTTAGCTAGGATAAATGAAATGAAATGAAGGTTAATAAAGGAAAGTGGTGATGTAAACTTGATATTTGTCAATGTTTTATAATCATGGTTTATCCCTTTTTCTTTTGTATTTTTTGTAATAGATATAAAGCACACGAGTCATTCATATAACGATTATGGCATATACATTTGGTATGGGTAAGAATTACTTTCATTTTTTTTTTATTAATTTGTTTTTAAATTTTTTTGTTCATATATAATTAAGTTATTTTTGATTGGTTGTTGAGTGATAAGTGACTAAAATCACTATTTTAAAAACCGGACAGCCGGTTGGACGGGTTGAGCCATGAATCGATGACTTGTCTGGTCCAAAAAACCCTAAAAACCAGAATTTATGGTTGAATTGGGTTTAACCGATTTTTTACTGATTTTGATCTGGTTTCTACTATCTTAATCTTAATCAAATATGATGAGAAATTAAACTAATGAATTTAATCACTCTTTTTTTCATAACTGAATGTATTAAATTTTGGACAATAGAAATTCAAATTTTTCAAACTTTCATGATTTTTTCAATTGAAATCTAAATTGCACAAAGTTTCCAAATTTTGTTAAAGAAAAGAAAAAAAATCAAAAACGAAGAACAAGAGTTTTTGACACTTAAAAAATTTATATTTAAACTTAATTACCATGGTTTAGATCTTGGAGCAACGGATGTACTCGGAGGTTAAATGGCTGCGATGAGTGCGGGCAAGTTCATCTACTGTTGTGGAGGTCGGCACACTTGAAGCAAGAGAATGATGAAACACATAAATATGAGAAGAATAATGTGGTAGTGGTGTCACTATAGCTAGATTTAACTAGGATATACGAAATGAAATGAAGGTTAATAAAGGAGAGTGGTGATGTAAACTTGCTATTTATCAATGTTTTATAATCATGGTTTATCTCTTTTTCTTTTGTATTTTTTGTAATAGATATAAAGCATACAAGTCATTCATATAACGATTATGGTATATACACTTGGTGTAGGTAAGAATTACTTTCATTTTTTATTATTAATTTGTTTTTTTAATTTTTTTGTTCATATATAATTAAGTTATTTTTGATTGGTTGCTGAGTGATAAGTGACTAAAGTCACTGTTTTAGAGACTGGACGGCCGGTTGGACGAGTTGAGCCACGAATCAATGACTTGTCTCGTCCGGAATACCCTAAAAACCAGAATTTATGGTTGAATTGGGTTTAACCGATTTTTGACCGGTTTTGATCTGGTTTCTACTATCTCAATCTTAATCAAATATGATGAGTAATTAAATTTGTTAATTTAATCACTCTTTTTGAATAAATGAATGTATTAAATTTTAGATAATAGAAATTCAAATTGTTCAAATTTTCATGATTTTTTTCAATTGAAATTCAAATTGCACAAAGTTTCCAAATTTTGTCATAAGATTAATCTTAAAACAAAGTGACATATTGTGGGACATATGGATCAAGAAATAAGAAATTTCTTCGTCCGTAAGAAATAACAAATGTCATTTCGCTTTTATTTTAACTTGATGATAAACATGATTTATCTTACAGTATGATGTTCAACAACAAACGATGAAAATTATGAAACCAACAAAATTAATTTATGTGCTTGAAAAGAAGAAGAAGAAGACACATGATCCAAAGGTCCATAAGGCTCAAACAATTCAGCAAAAAAAGAAACCAATATAGCATAGAAACAAAGAAAGAAAAGGAGAAAAGCCTTGCATGACATGGATCATATAATGTATACATCATATTATATAGTTTTAAGTTTATAATCATGTGCTAAGCGGCATTTCGTGAATTGGAAAACCTAAAAACTAAGGGAAAAAGTCCCTTAAAATAGCATAGATGGTATACTATTTTAAGTGATGAAAAAGCCCCAAGTTTTATTTACTTATATATAACTAAGGTGTGATGGTGTTGAAGCTAGTTGATCTTCATCACTCTATAAAGAAAAAAGAAAAAAAATTAGAAAAGAGAAACAGGAGTTTTTGAGAATTCAAATTTATATTTAAACTTAATTACTAGGTGGTTTAGGTCTAGGAGCAATGGGTGTAATCGGAGGTTGAATGGTTGCGACGAGTATGGGCAAGTTCATCTACTGTTGTCAAAGTCGGACACTAATTTGATGATCGGGCGCAATAGGAGCAGGAGGATGATGAAACACATAAATATGAGATGAATTAGGTGGTGATGGTGTCTCCATAGTTAGAGTTAACTAGGATAAATGAAATGAGATGAATGTTAATAAAGGAGAGTGGTTATGAAAAGTTTCTATTTATCAATCTTTTTATAATCATGGTTTATTTCTTTTTCTTTTGTCTTTTTTTGTAATAAATATAAAGTACACATGTCATCCATCTAACGGTTATGGTGTTTGCTCTTGGTGTAGGTAAGAATTACTTTCATTATTTATTTTTAATTTATTTTTAATTTTTTATTTGTATATAATTAAGTTGTTTTTGATTGGTTTATGAGTGATGAGTGATTAAAACTATTGTTTTAAAAATCGGATGACATCAGTTGAGCCGTGAATCAGTGACTTGTCCAGTCCGGACAAACATAAAAACTAAAATTTATAGTTGAATTGGGTTTGACCTATTTTTGACCAGTTTTGACCGGTTTTAGTCGGGTTTAATACTATCTAAATCTTAAACAAATATGATGAAGAATTAAATTTGTGAATTTAATCACTCTTTTTTTTATAAATGAATGTAAAAACTTTTGGACAATTGAAATTCAAATTGTACAAACTTTCCTAATTTATTTCAATTTATATTCAAATTGTACAAACTTTTCAACTTTTATCATAAGATCAATCTTGAAATAAATGACATATGGTGGCATGTATGGATGAAGAAATAACAAATTGCTTCATCCATAAGAAATAAGGAATAATTTATCATATAATATATATATCATATTATATAGTTTTGAGTTAATAATCATGTGCTAAGCAGCATTATCTAAACTGGAAAGCCTAAAAACTAAGGGAAAAAAATCACTTAAAATGGCATAAATGGTATACTTTTTTAAGTGATGAAAAAACCCCTAGATTTATTTACTCATATATAACTAAGGTGTGATGGTGTTGAAGCTAGTTGATCTTCATCCTTTTGTATAAAAAAAGGAAAAAAAATCAAAAACGAGGAACAAGAGTTTTTGAGACTTAAAATTTATATTTAAACTTAATTACCAGGTGGTTTAAGTCTAGGAGCAACAAGTGTACTCGGAGGTTAAATGGTTGCGATGAGTGTGGGCAAGTTCATCTACTGTTGTGGAGGTCGGACACTGGTTGGACGATCAGGCACACTTGAAGCTAGAGAACGATGAAGCACACAAATACGAGAAGAATAATGTGGTGGTGGTGTCGATGTAGCTAGATTTAATTAGGATAAATGAAATGAAATGGAGGTTAATAAAGGAGAGTGGTGATGTAAACTTGTTATTTGCCAATATTTTATAATCATGGTTTATTCCTTTTTCTTTTGTCTTTTTTGTAATAAATATAAAGTACACATGTCATTCATCTAACGGTTATAGTGTTTGCTTTTGGTGTAGGTAAGAATTAATTTCATTATTTATTGTTAATTTGTTTTTAATTTTTTTATTTGTATATAATTAAGTTGTTTTTGATTGGTTTCTGAGTGATGAGTGATTAAAACTATTGTTTTAAAAATCGGACGGCTGGCCGGATCAGTTGAGCTGTGAATCATTGACTTGTCCAGTCTGAACAAACCTAAAACCGAAATTTATAGTTGAATTGGGTTTGACCTATTTTTGACTGGTCTTAGTACTGTCTAAATCTTAAACAAATATGATGAAAAATTAAATTTGTGAATTTAATCACTCTTTTTTTATAAATGATTGTAAAAACTTTTGGACAATTGAAATTCAAATTGTACAAACTTTCCTAATTTTTTTCAATTTATATTCAAAATGTACAAACTTTCCAACTTTTATCATAAGATCAATCTTGAAATAAATGACATATGGTGGCATGTATGGATGAAGAAATAACAAATTGTTTCATCCACAAGAAATAAGGAATAATAAATGTCGTTTCTCTATTATTTTTACATCATGATAAACATGATTTATCTTACGATTGGATTGAAAATCAGAAAACCAACAACATTAATTGTACTTAAAGAAGAAGAAGAGTAAGACACATAATCCAAAGGTTCATAAGGCTCAAACAATTAAGTGAAAAAAGAAACCCAATATAACATAGAAACAAAGAAAGAAGAGGAGAAAAAGCATGCATGAGATTTATCATATAATATATACATCATATTATATAGTTTTGAGTTAATAATCATGTGCTAAGCAGCGTTATCTAAACTGGAAAGCCTAAAAACTAAGGGAAAAATCACTTAAAATAGCATACATGGTATACTTTTTTAAGTAATAAAAAAACCCCTAGATTTATTTGCTTATATATAACTAAGGTGTGATGGTATTGAAGCTAGTTGATCTTCATACTTCTATATAAAAAAAAAGAAATAAATAAAAAAAGAGGAACAAGAGTTTTTGAGACTTAGAATTTATATTTAAACTTAATTACTAGGTGGTTTAGGTCTAGGAGCAACGGGTGTACTTGGAGGTTAAATGGTTGCGATAAGTGTGGGCAAGTTCATCTACTATTGTGGTGGTCGAACACTGATTGGATGATCAGGCACACTACGAGCAGGATGACAATGAAACACATAAATACGAGAAGAATTAGGTGGTGGTGGTGGTGTCGCCAAAGCTAGAGTTAAGTAAGAGAAATGAAATGAATGAAGATTAATAAAGGAGAGTAGTGATTAAAACTTGCTATGTGTAAATGTTTTATAATCGTAGTTTATCCCTTTTCTTTTGCCTCTTTTGTAATAATTATAAAGCACACGTGTCATTCATCTAACGGTTATGGTATATACTCTTATGAATTACTCATTTTTTATTATTATTTTGTTTTTTTACTTTTTTATTCATACGTTATTAAGTTGTTTTTTATTGGTTGTTGAATGATGAGTGATTAAAACCTATATTTTCAAAATCGGACTGGTGGAACCGTGAATTAGTGACTTGTCCGGTCTGAACAACCCTAAAATTCAGAATTTATTATTGAATCGGGTTTGGCCGATTTTGACTGGTTTTAATCGGGTTTAGTAATGTCTCAATCTTAAACAAATATGATGAGTAGTTAACTTTGTGAATTTAATCACTCTTCTTTTCGATAAATGAATGTAATAACTTTTCACAAATTGAAATTGAGATTTTTTCTAATTTTCTTATAAGATTTCCTAAATTTTTTTATTTAAAATTCAAATTGTACGAATTTTTCAAATTTTATCATAAGATCAATCTTGAAACAAAATGACATATGGTGGGACGTATGGATGAAGAAATAAGAAATTTCTTCATCCGTAAGAAATAAGAAATGCCATTTCTCTCTGTGCTAAAAAGTGCATAGCGGGGACAAGTAGTACCTATCATTCAAAGGGACAGAGTAGCGTTGGGGATAATGCAGTATCCATGGTAACCAGACCTGGAAGAGATAGGGGTGGCAGTAGTGGAGCTACTACAGCATTTATCCAGACCAAGGATGTGAGCTAGTCATTGCCACAGGCAAAGGTGTATGCTATTACAAGACAAAAACTAACTACTTCTCCAGAGATAGTAATTGGTATAGTTCCTATTTGTGGACATGATTCGCATGTGTTAGTTGACCCAAGGTCTAAATGTTAGTCTAGGGTTTCAGAAGAACTGATAGTCAAAGAATTCTCAAATGTATTTCTAGAGGAATAGCCAGGGTTACCACCTCAGCAGGATGTTTATTTTGAGATTGAGACTATACTGGGAGTTACACCTATCTCCATAGCACCTTACAGAATGGCACCAGCAGAATTATAAGAATTGAAAAAGCAACTTGAGGAATTATTGGAAAAGGGATAAATCTGGCCTAGTATATTACCATAGGGAGCTCCGGTGTTATTTGTAAAGAAAAAGGATGGGAGTATGCGACTCTGCATCGATTATAGAAGGTTGAACCAAGTCACCATCAAGAACAAATATCCTTTAACTCGTATAGATGATTTGCTTGATCAACTCAAAGGAGCATTTGTATTTTCTAAAATTGACTTG
The DNA here is from genome assembly GCA_948193215.1 of Bocquillonia castaneifolia. Taxonomy (NCBI): domain Eukaryota; kingdom Viridiplantae; phylum Streptophyta; class Magnoliopsida; order Malpighiales; family Euphorbiaceae; genus Bocquillonia; species Bocquillonia castaneifolia. The sequence continues at coordinate 25,450 of CANYLF014639426.1, forward strand.
AGATCTAGGTATTGGCAATTAAGGGTTGGTGAGACTTATATACCTAAAACAACATTTTAGACTCGATACGGTCATTTTGAATTTGTTGTTATGCCTTTTGGTTTGACTAACATTCTCGCAACATTTATATCACTGATGAATAATATTTTTCATACGTATCTGGATCATTTTGTGATTGTGTTTATTGATGACATTCTGATATACTCTAGTAGTAGGGAAGAGCGTGAGCACCGATTGAGAACAACATTGCAACATTGTAAACTCTTAGAGAAAAGCAGTTGTATGGTAGGCTCAGTAAATGTGAATTCTGGGTGAATGAAATTGCATTTCTAGGATATATTGTATCTGCATAGGGTGTTTAACCAGATTCTTCTAAAGTGAAGGCTATTCAGGAGAGGTAACCGCCAAAGAATGTTTCAGAAATCCGTAGTTTTCTGGGATTAGCTGGGTACTATAGAAGATTAGTGAGGAACTTCTCCATTTTAGCCAAGCCATTGACTAATTTGTTGAAGGCACAAATGACTTTCCAGTGGAATGATATATGCCAAACTAGTTTTGAGGAGTTGAAGAATAGATTGATTACAGCACCAATACTTACATTGCTTATATAAGGTGGGGAGCATTTAGTTTACACTGATGCTTCACTTAATGATTTGGGTTGTGTGTTGATGCATAATGGAAGGATAATTGCTTATGCATCTATATAATTCAGACCTCATAAACATAATTATCCTACACATACCTAGAGTTGGTTGCAATTGTACATGCTTTGAAAACTTGAAGACATTACCTTTATGAAGAGACATTTCACATATTTGACCACAAAAGCTTAAAGTACATACCTATAAAGAAAGAGTTGAACCTCAGGCAACGGAGATGGATGGAGCTGTTAAAGCACTATGATTGTACCATTGATTATCACCCAGGCAGAGTAAATGTGGTGGTAGATGCACTTAGCAGGAAGACTCTAGAAAGGGTTGCATGTATGACTTCATATCAGATGAATTCCTTAATTTTATTAAGAGCTATGAATATGCATTTTTCAATGAATGAAGAATGGGGTATTGTTGGCTACAATGAAGACTAGACCTCAGATATTTGATGAGATCAAGTAAGCACAAAGCAAGGATGAACAATTGAAGAAGTTACTAGAAGAAGGTGCAAGATGGTAAGTCGAGAGGACTAGTAGAGCGAGATGATGGAATATGGAAACCAGAGTTTATGTACCTAATGTGACAGAATTAAAATTGACAGCCTCTAGAAGGCTCATAATTCTCTATATTCAATGCACTCGGGGAGTACAAAAATGTATAACAACTTGAAATCATATAATTGGTGGTCAGGCATAAAGAAGAAAGTAGTAGAATATGTGATTAAATGCCTAACTTGTCAGCAAGTGAAAGCATAACATCAATCACCCGTAGGTAAACTATAATCTTTAACTATACCTAAGTTGAAATGGGAAATAATTAATATGGATTTTGTTATTGGTTTACCTCACACTTTATAGGAAACATGATGCAGTTTGGGTAATAGTTAATAGGTTGACAAAATCAACACACTTTCTACATATGCAACAGACTGATTCACTTAATAAGTTAGCCAACCTGCATGTGAAAGAAATTTTTAGGTTGCATGGTGTACATATCTTTATTATATTAGACAGGGATCCTCGGTTTACACCTCACTCTGGAAGAGCTTGCAAGTGGCGATGGGGACTAAATTGCATTTCAGTACTGCCTTTCATCCATAGACAGATGGGCAATCTGGGAGAACCATTCAAACTTTTGAGGATATGATACAGGCTTGTACATTGGAGTACAATGAAAACTGGGATGAACATGTACCATTTATGGAATTTACTTATAATAATGGCTTTCATTCTAGTATTTATATGCCGCCATATGAAGCTTTGTATGGAAGAAAATGTAGAAGCCCGGTGTGTTGGGATGTAGAAGCGTCAAGGCAACTGGAAGGTGTCGAAATTGTTCAAGAAATAGTAAACAAGATAAAAGCTGTGAAACAATGTATCAAGGCCACACAAGATCAAAAAAAAAAGCTATGCAAATAAACACAGAAGAGAGATCGAGTATCAAGTTGGGGACAAGATCTTCTTGAGAGTATCACAATGGAGGGGTGTCCTTTGATTTGGGAAATAGTGTAAATTGAGTCCTCAGTACATCGAGTTATATAAGATTCTAGAGCTGGTTGGTCCTTTAGCTTACAGACTTGCATTACTTCTAGAGTTAGTTTAGGTGCATATGTTTTCCACGTTTATATGCTTCGATGGTATAGTTCCAATCTGAGCCATATTATCAAGACACGGGAAATTAAAGTTTCAGAGAAACTCACATATGTGGATGAACTAGTTGAGATAATAGATAGACAAGTCAGGAAACTGAGAAGCAAGAAAATTCATATGGTCAAGGTGAAGTGGAGTCAACATTCGTCTAAGGAAACAACTTACTAAGTAGAGGAGCAAATGAAGGTTAAGTACTCGTACTTATTTAACATGACTAGTGGCGGGTACTTAATCAGGGATTAAATTTCTTAAGTGGGAAAAAACTATCACGGCCATAAATTTGGAAAATAATTAATTATGCATTGCCACGTCATAAATCATATCATTTGCATCATAATTAAGTAATATGCATTGCATAATATTAAATGGTGGAAGCATTTTCATGTGTAGTAGGGTTTAGAGGAGTTAAGGTTGAGTAAGGATCTAATTGTAAGCAAAGTTAGGGGAGTTATTTGTAGTAGAAATTTGAGTGAATGGTTAATTGGATAGTAGATTATTAGTTGAGGGTTGAGTGGGAGAGAATAATGGAGGTGTCCATGTGTCAAGGAAAGAAGGTGGTAGATGTCATTAATAATAATAATAATATTTAAAAAAGAGAGAGGGGAAAGAGAGCCAGTGGATTATTCCACCATACCCTACCACCACTTCTTCTTCTCCCTCTTTCTTCTTCTTCTTCCTTTCCCCTTTCTCTTTACAAAACTCCATTGAAGAAAATCTAAAGCTTTTGATGGAGGAAGATAATTAAGGTTTGGGAAGACTTGAATAGCTAGTAGATCAACTTGAAGGTTTAGAAGCTTAATTGATGTGAGAATTTATCTTTGGTAGTAGTTTAATTATATTAGGGTGCATTGGAATTTTTGGGGGCTTTTTCTCGGACTTCCATATGCTTTCAATTGGTTAAATTGGAAAGATTGTTGTGATGTAACTATGTGTTTGCTTATTGAATTGCTTCTTATTTTAAATCGTTGTGCTTAAGAGGAGCAAAGGG
>CANYLF014639710.1:0-10708 GCA_948193215.1 Bocquillonia castaneifolia
TTACCCAAGGCTAACTCACAAACCTTAATGTTTCCAAGAGGCTAACACCAAACCTTTACAATGAGTTTTATAAATGGCTAACTCATAACCAACCCTAGTGTTTCCCAACTCACAAAGAATTGACACTAGTACAATGGATAATTAATTTACTCAACCCAAGCAACAAATGCTCTAGAGTTCTAACTACCCAAAACCAAACAAAAATTAATTACAAAGATGAAAAATGATTTTACAAGAGTTTGGCTATCAAAGGAATTAATGTTCTTAAATAAAGAACATTTATGATGAGTATTTATAGCCAAAATACCCAAAACTAGCTGTTAGAAACAACCCCAAGGGTGTCTCTAACGTCTAGAAACTTTTACATTAAATGCACTGAAAACTATCAGGTCGAGAGCGCAGCTTCATCAGTCACGGGCGCGATCTGTGTAACGGCTAGTTTTTCAAAGACTCCATTGAATGTCGTGGGGGCGACATCTCTGACCACAGGAGTGAAATCATTGAAAAGGAGATGCCTCTCGACAGCAGCTGGATGCCTTGATGAGCGGCTCTTTGTTTTGATTGAGCGGCTCTATGGTTGATCAAACCGCAGGAGCAATTCTCTAACCGCGGGATGCAAAATCATAGGGCAGAGAATGCTTGTGAAAAGAGCGGTTAGATTACTTGAGATGCGGCTTGATTCCTTTTGATGAGCGGCTTCTGCCTGATCAAAACGTGGGGGCGACTTAGTCCATCGCTGGCGAAACATTGAGCCTTAAGAATGGGGCTCTCTATTTCTCAAAACGCGGGTGTGACTTGATGTGTCGCGGGCGTGAAGCTTTGTGTGCAGAAACCTTCAAAGTTCTCACCAAAAAGTCTGGGCGTGATTTCCATTTCATGGGCGAATTATGTCGCTAATCGCGGGGACGATTTCCTCAGTTCGTGCGCAACTCCCTTGATCGCAGGCGTGATTTGATGGAGTCATTTAAAAACTAGCTGATTTGAAAACCTACACACTTAGGAACTTTTTTAGACAAAGATAAAGGGTTGTTAAACTCAAAATAAGATGGATTGATGCCACTAAAGGCAACAGGTTCGATCTCTCCGGGTTGAATCGATCGATCAGTAAGATTTCTTTACGATTTTTAAACAAATCACCTAGATCTGTTTGTAAATAATTAATTGGACATTTAATTAATCAATACGGTAATAAGTAAATAAAACTGGTAGAAATTCATTTCACCTTTCCTCTCTTTAAGGTTGTATGTGTATTATTGTCATTTTAAATATCTAGGGTAAATAATGAATGAATTAATGTGTAAACATTAATCCAAAAAATATAAAAAAATAATTTAGAAACTAATTGTGGATTTTCTGTCTGTAAATAAATAAGGAAATAATCCACTCAGCTAACCACCATTAAAAATAAGTAGTAACCCACCAATAAAGCAATCAGCATTCAATTAATCAGGATTAAATATAACGGACTTAATGCAGAACTAAAATTTAATTAGAAACAATATTAGGCGCGCCCATTCATTGCATCCTACTTTCTGGGTGATGTATCGCTTTATATTATTTGTCTTTGGTAGGAAATAATGACCTCATTACTTAATTAAATGGGAAATTGCCCCAAGTATGGATGACTCATTCCGAACCTAGAAATCATCTGGTGTGATGACAAATGGGGATTTTTGAGGAATCTATCTGTTTGTTAATCACTAGGTGATCCTGATGCAATTCGGGTGGCGACTCCACGATTTTCATAAAAATTAAAAATCCATTTAGTGAGTAGGTCACCATTGCTATTGGACACCAACTGACGGGCAGCGGTAAGACTCGTCCCGGGCGCTCTATCCACACCAACTTTGACCCCAACTCCAATGATGAGCAAATCATGATTTGTAAAGAGATGCTAGCAGAAAGGAGGTAAGCTACTGTAAGAGCTGAGGTGTACAGAAGATAGGCTGCTAGATATCATGATCGAAAAGTCAGGCCAAGAGAATTCAAAGAAGGAGAGCTAGTCCTGAGAAATGCTAAAATCGGCAGAGGTAATGCTAGTGTCAGAAAACTCCAATGCAATTGGGAGAGTCCCTATCAGGTTTTAAAAGCTATAGGAAATGACGCTTACTGGTTGGCAAATATGGACGACACCTCACTACTAAGGGCTTGGAATGTTCAGCATCTTAAAAAAGACGTTCAGTAGAATGTACCTTTCTCCAACACACTGAATCAATGAAATAGCACTTTTTCAACAAATGTCTCTCTATTGCTTAAGCATCTCTAACGGGAACCTTACCCCTCTCAAGGCAAGTGAGTCTGAAACGGATAATAACTTAGCCCCTAAGAGGCCTAAAACCTCTCTAACGGGAACCTTACCCGTCTCACAACAAGTGAGTCTGAAACGGACAATAACTTAGCCTCTAAGAGGACCAAAACCTCTCTAACAAGAACCTTACCCATCTCAAGGCAAGTGAGTCTAAAACGGACAATAACTTAGCCCCTAAGAGGCCCAAAACCTCTCTAATGGGAACCTTTCCTGTCTCAAGGCAAGTGAGTCTGAAACGGACAATAACTTAGCCCCTAAGAGGCCCAAAACCTCTCTTATAGGAACCTTACCCATCTCAAGGCAAGTGAGTCTAAAACAGCCAATAACTTAGTCCCTAAAAGGCCTAAAACCTCTCTAACGGGAACCTTACCCGTCTCAAGGAAAGTGAGTCTGAAATGGATAATAATTTAGCCCTTAACAGGCCCAAAACCTCTCTAACAGGAACCTTACCCTTCTCAAGGCAAATGAGTCTAAAATGGAAAATAACTTGGCCCTTAAGATGCCCAGAATCTCTCTAACGGGAACCTTACCCGTTTCAAGGCAAGCGAGCCTGAAAACGGACCAACAATGCCTAAGATTTTTACCAGTACAAAGTTAGTCAACACAAAACAAAAACGCGACAATGGATATCAGTCAAAACATAGTCATGGCACGAGTCATAAAAATAGAAGATAAAAATAAAATGGCCGCTCTCGATAATATGAAAGAAATATCAAAGAAATTGCAATGTATAAATAGTATTTCTATATTAAAATTACAATATGAGTTAGCCAAGAAAATAAACAACTAACTACAGGACAAGTAAAGGCGGATCCCCGTAACTAGTTACAAAAAGACGGTCACCAAAATCCAAGACGGTCACCAAAATCCAAAACAATTGCCAATATCCAGGATAGCAGCCAGCATCCAAAGTCGCTAAAATCCAAGACAAAGCAACTAAGATCCAGGATAAGGAAGCTGCCTTACCCAGAAAGGATGACACCATTGATGATGTCAAAGCAAAATAAGTTGACATAACAATTGATCACACTAATGGACCAAAAACACCACAGATGATGAGTATTGTAGCCAGGGCTATTCAAGATGGTGCTTTTGATGTTACAATTAACCAAGCCTAGAGTATTGCAGCCAAGCCTATTCGAGATGGTGCTACTGACGTGATAATTGATCACGCCGAAAATGTTGTAGCCAAGGCGTCAAGATTGAGGAGCTTCCTTTGTATGGGCAAAAGGAGTGGACGGAAGGGAACGCTTACGCTAAGAAGGAAACTGAGCAGGAAGTTCACCAGACGCCAAAGCCTTTTTCTTGGCAGCTTCAAGATCGATAGTTATATGATCTACAAGTTGAGCAAATTGCACGTCTAAGAAGTCGGCAACGTTGGCAGGCTGGCCTGGATGCCTTTGCAAATAACGGCTTTTTACCTCCGATATAGCTTGAGTCAAACTCAGAACCATCATTTTTCCAAGCTCCCAAATCTTATTTCCTTACGCCTGAATACAAGCTATGGCATCTTGAGTAGTCTCTAAACAATATTTCCTCTCGGCTGTAAGAGAACTCTCAGAATGATCCAGCTTCTCCACAAGATCCCGCACTTGAATGGCCAAGCCCTTTTTCTTAGCCTCTAGGGATTTCAGCTTGTCTCGGGCTTCCTGCATATCCTTTTTAAGGCACTTTATCTGTTCATCACGGCTTCTTAAGGACGACTGAGCCTCTTCCTCCCGTAACAACAGGTCATCATATTCCCTCTAGAGGCGGATATGAGATATGTTCATCTGGTTATGAAGAGCACCCATCGTTTCGGTATAATTTGAAGGCCCTTTCATCGAATCCAGAAGCCCGTTATCTGAAAAATAGATGACGATTAAATAAAACATAAAAATGAATGATAAAAATCAATTAAAAATAAATACCCACCAGGAAGTTTCATGAAGTAGTCATGAATGTGAAGCCTGATAGACTTCAATGGACTAACTGGCAAACTCACTCGCTTAGCTATAGAAAGATCAAACCCACTGTCTGAAAGCTCGATAGCTCCAAATGGCTGCTGATCCTCCTTACTGGGAGATTGCACGCTTTTCTCCCGGTCCTTTCCTCCCTTTTTCCTCTTATTCACAGGCTGCTCTCCAACCTGGTCTCCTCCCTTTCTCTTGCTGGTGTCCACAGGTGCTCGTAAGGGTACGGCATCATCACGTGGATGATCGTAATTGTCAGCCGTCTCCTCCTCCGGCCTGACTGACTTGGCATCAACTTCGCTCATTAAATCCTTTAAGAAGTTGAAATCCATGGCTGTTACCACTAGAAAAGAAAGACAAAGACAACAGTAATAGGCAAAGTTAGCAAAAATAAAAAAGAACTAGAAAACCTCACCCATAGTAACCCAAGACACCAACCTTGATCGATTAAGTTGGAGGTCAAGCCATCAAAGTGACTCCTCAAGTGGGACCTGACAAAGTACTTGGCATTCAGCCTAGTACCGGTAGTGGTGGCAATCTCCTACAATAGCTTCTGTGCAAATTTCTCATCAGGAGATGATTTGTTGGGCACTGCTGAAAGCTTGGCGAAAGATGACAAATCCATAAAGTTTCTACTTGAAGGTAAACTCCCCAGAGATGAATGTTTCACTCAGAAAAAATTCAGACCTAGAGTCTTTATAGATTTCGGAAGCTTCCCAATGAATGCCCAGCGAGTTCTGGCCGTTAAGAGCACAAACGAGGAGATCGCCAACCTTTTAGTCACGACAAAAAATGACCGGAGACGGCCAAGAGTCAGCATGAAACCAACTCTACGAAGAACTTCGGAAAGGACACATATCTGACGGATAGAATTGGGGTGCAACTGACCGATAGGAAATTTGTACGTAGCACATAGATCAACAAAAATCTGGTCCAAGGGAAAATGAAGGCCGCCTTCCAATTATTCCACAGCCACAACTGCCAACCCAGGCTCATAAGTATCCAAATATGAGCAACGGTCACTTAGGCTGAGCAACTCAAAGCCGACAGAAAAGCAGCATCCATGGGTTTTTAGCTCAACCCCATTGAGACAACTCCTATACTGGGCAAAAGATTCTCTCGGAGGACCGGCATCGGCAACCAGATCTTTATCCACAAGGGAAACTACCCCAAAGTCAGTATTAGGCTCTCAAGACGCTATAGATGTATCCCTAGCATCTTGTAAAGGCATCGCTTCACCCGTTTCACCCATCTTGGTAGCCAAACCACCTCCTTCTGTGGCCATGACATTTACAGCAGAAGCAACAGATCTAATAAGAGTTAAATCTTAAGGGTTGCTGGCTCTCTCAATCGGTGAAGACTCAGAGGGACCACTACCACGGCCGCCACTACCTGAAGACCTGGAATAACCCCTAGACTCACTCTCAGCCATGAAGACTTGCCAAATAAGAGAAATATGGGAAGGAACAATGACAAGTAATGATCTTTAATTGAGGTGGAAGAAACCCCTTCAAAAGCAAAAATCACAAAAGTAAAGAAAAGTTACCAACACAATGTCACTATATATACTACTCCCCTGCCCTAAAAAAACCCACACTAACGCTTCAACTTTCAAAGGAATGAGAGGGTATTATAGTAAAATCACCCACCGTATTTAATGCTGTAATGGTAGAACGTGCTGAAGGGAAAACTTTACAACTACCCTAAAGCTAGAATTGCGCCACGTCAAGGAAGCAAGTGGAATGGAGCGAACAGCACTGGGGTCAGGAATGCAAAAAGGAGGGAAAAGCCAGAGCACTTAAAAGCACAAAAATTAATGAGTTTTATTAATGAATGCATTGAAGACATACAAAATTACATGAAAATTATTTTCCTTGATTCCGCCTCACGATCCTCTAACTGCACTTCTGGATTACAGAGAGCTTATATACCTCCGAGAAAAAAGAAAAATCACCATCTGGAAACTTAGCTCGACAAAGATCCTCCAGCCACTTACCGTACACAGATAAGCTTTTTAACTATCAGCTGTCCATTATCTCGAGCAAGTTTAGCCTTGTAATCCTCAGTCTCCTGACGAACACGTGCAAGCTCAATTTGAAGCGGCGATGCCTGTGGCCCTCAACAGCATGTTGAGGCGGGCAAACACCCGCATCATATATCACCGCCACCTCCAGACCGTCAACAATAGGGGCAAGCCGACAATTTGATGCCTCCACTTCTTTCTGGAAAGCAGCTAACTATTTCTTCAACTCCTCATTCTCGGCCTGGATCTTCTCAAGGCTGGGCAAATTAGCATTAGCCGCTTAGAGCTGGGCTTGAAGTTTCGAGAGCTGCCTCCCCAGCTCAATTTTCTCCCCATCTAACACGAGGGATTTATGATAGGCCTGGCAGTGATAATTGTGTAGCATCAGAATGCCTTCCATTTCTTCCAGCTTGTGATTAATGATGCCACGACACAAAGTGTCTGGCATATAATCTTCTTGTCAATGACTGGGACCGCGACACTGCGATATGAAGTGCATCATTTCATCATCAACATGAGGGTCCCAATAATTACTACCTCGGGGAAGCCGAGTAAAGTCATCTTCATCCTCCCCTGTCACTTCAGGCGGTAACCTCTTCTCAGAATTGCCAGCCACTACCATTTGTTTCCTTTTGAGATCTGTTTAGGCAGACAGCACGCGGCTGGCAGAGGTGGTTCTAGTAGTAGCGATCATAGTTAAAACGATAGGAGGACCAAAGGAGCTAACTTTAATAACTCTTCCAGCAGTAGGCCCAAGAGTAGTGGTAGGAGGCGGACCTATCTTTTTAGACGGGTTAATAGAAATATTAGGGGGCAGATCCATATTCTTAGGATCACTAGAACCAGAAACATCTGCAACCTCTACTCTTTCTTTCATTGTGTCAGACAAAGGCTTATTTTTGGCCAACAGAGAAGGCCGAGGTAACTCTTTTCAACTAGAAGTAGACAACCACCCATCAAGCCAATCCAAGGAGCTATTAACATGATGAAAATTGCCCAACGAAGAACCACTGGCTGAAGCTAAGGATCCTTGAAAGGATTGAAATTGAGGATACTGTATTAAACCGTTCACCGTAACCAGATTAAAAGGATCAGAAATTTTACTACCATCACGAAGGAGGTAGGCGACCCGAACTTGGTCCTGGCTTAAAGCCAACCTGGGTTGTCTAGAAATCCCTGAGGCACTCTCCTCCCGACGGATAAGCACTCACATTAACTCTTTGGCAGAATGCTTCCTCTGCCGGACAGTCTCTTTAATCTTGTCGTATAATACAAGCTCATGAGGTGTAGGATTGTCGGCATGACAGTCAGGAAGCATGGCTTTCCATTACTTAGGCAAATCATTGAAATCCTCATGCTCAACGTAGGCATACCTCCCCCTCTAAGAAGTTCCAATATCAGATTCTAAGCTGGCGTAAGAGAAGCACCTGGGCTTTAGTAGAACAAAAGCACTGGAGTTGCAACGGGTAGGTAGTAATGGTAAAGAAGATGGTCAGTAGTCAGATGCTCTTTCTGCTCAGAAAAAAGTACTTGAAGTGCTAACAACAGACAGATCGTATTTGGATGCACTTGGGACAAAGGGACTAAGAAATCTTTGTAAAAAGATGAGACAATGTAAGGAAGCGGAAATTGCAAACCAGACTGAAGCTGCTCATGATAAAAAAACTATCTTTGTCTGCCAAGAACTCACTAGAGCGGAAACATCACGCCTGGGATAAGACAAGATGAAGCCGTCAGGAATATGATAAACGCGACGCCAACTTTCCAAGTCATCAGGAGTAGTGAGGCATTCCCAAGTGTTAATTTTGAGACGGAGAGTATTTCAATTAGGAGGGTCGATATAAGCATGACGCACAGGTTTTATTGTACGTTTGATATGGGCCATAAAACAATGCATGAAGTGGTCAAAAAAAATTTTCGTTCCAAAGAAAAACCAAATCTAGGAGCAAATGTCAAAGTGGAAAAAATGCAAAACTCTTCTCGAGTATTTAAGCATATTGATAGGACCAAAATAGCCCCACCCAGCACCTTGAAATCAACACCATTCTCATCTTTTCATACCAATTTTGAAGGCTTGTCCACTCCCGCCCGCATTTATCACCACACCTAAAGACATAAATGTTTACCTATACTGTTTTCTCATGGGGGGACTAGTGATAGAGTAGGCCCAAAAGCCTAACAAAAGCCCAAAAGCAAGCCACACTAAACACTCTTATAGCTTTGCTAAGACACTTGGCAAGTCCCTAAGGTGACACGTCACGCACAAGAACTCTATAAATACCCAAAGATTCTACAGGTAAAGGATTCCAACTTTCAGCTCATTAATTACCACATTAAATACCATCAACTAACATGAGCGTCGGAGTCAGACCTGGGACCCTTGTCCCGTCCGACCATTTTCTACATGTGCAGGATTAACTCAAGAAAGCCGACACAACCCTAGACCCCCAGGCTGACACGAGTAGTTATCACGACAGCCATACACCTGCCAGACTAGACCACAGCCCACATCAAGCCCAACATTGTCCTATCGGCTCCATCACTAATGAATGCAACAATCAAAACATACAAGGAGGAGGACTGAAGTAGAACCCCTAATTAACCTCTAAGCCCCAATAATATTTCAATTTCTCTTAATTCCAAATGATTTCTCTTAATCCAATATACTTGTCTGGCGCCTGAGATCCATAACTGAGCAAGACATCTGTTATAACTATCGTCCGAGATCCACAACCGAGCAAGCCACAGTTATAACAAAACAATAAAGGATCAACGCCCGAGATCCACAACCGAGCAAGCCCCATCCTTAATATTAATCTCAAATAAACATTTCTGACTCCTGTGTGCACACAGCCTGGTGACACCCATTAGGTAGCCCATCCCACGACCATCCTCCGTCCATCACACATCACAATCACAACATAACACACATTCACAGTATTCATAATAGCAAGTATATATATATATATATGCATGAAATGCTAAATGATTATGATAATAATTATGGCAACATAAAATGATATCAATCTAAAAGCAAATCATAAATATGCTATTAACTCACAGTAAGAACGAGCGCCTCCCTGCGCTCCTAAGCTACCGCCTCTTTCTCTGGTTGGCTACTCTCTACATAATATATAAAGAATATAATTTAGATTAAAAACATAACCTAATTCCTATTTGACTCTAGATTTCTATTTAAAGATTGTAACTTATATCATCATCCTATGACCATAACGTATTATATGATTTAACTCAATTAACCCGATATCACGTTTTACAAGAAAATTCTACCGAAAATTTGACAAAACCTCCCCTATAAAATGGACATCTCTCCACCGAAGTTGAACCCATCCTGCATAAAAATAACACTTCTATACTCGCAACTAATTACCGGGCCTACCAATTTACTCGGATTTACCAAACACAACAGTTACAACACTTAATTGATAACATCTATATTTATATATTTATCGAACTTATCTTACCATTTATATCTATCAAATTATACTTATTCAAAGTCCAAATAGTCCATAAGTTCAGTATTCAGTTATACGGTCTAAGCAGTCCTAATATTCAATTAATTAATCTGGATATTAAATTAATCCATTCGAATCTAATTCGAGTTAATTATAAATTATGTAACATGCTTATAACATAAATAACATCTAAACAACTAAATTCGACGCATAGCACGTAGTTCGAGAACTTCCATAAACAGCTAATTTACTTCCAGGATTTTTAATTTAAAAACTACATCTTATTTGCCTATCTGTCCTTTATTAAAGTTGCTCAAAAAAATTTTTAGAAATTTTTAAAATATTTTGGAGTCTGTCAGAGGTGGGGCCCATGGCCACCGCAGACAGCGGTGCGTGGAGCCCACGCTCCACCGTCTATGGTGGCCGTCTAGCCACCAAACTCACCAAAAAATATTACAACACCTCTAGAAGCCCTCACATGCCACTCACGCGCCACTTGCAGCAACAAAACTCGTAGATTGTGCTCCAAAAGGTCACGATGCCGAGAAGAGAGAAACGCTCTAACCACCGTCTTTCGGGCCTCTCCGATGTCGCAGTCCACCACCAACGGATTCTACATGTGATGATCTACAACCCTACGTCCTTGGTTTGGCCAAACAATGGCCTGAACGGTGGCTCCCATGATACCTGAAGTCATTGGAGATGGCGAAGTTGATTTCTCTGTTACCATTGATGGCACAGCGAGTTTTTGGTGTCAAACAAAAGAAGACATCGTCCTCTTCAATATGGTATGTTATACACTTGAAATATCACTACTAAAAAAATCCGATTTAGAGACGGATTTTAGAGACGGACGCTATCCGTCTCTAATTAGAGATGGAATTAGAGACGGAATTTGATCCGTCTCTAATTAGAGACGGATTTAGAGACGGATTTTGATAAATTAGAG
>CANYLF014641931.1:0-15114 GCA_948193215.1 Bocquillonia castaneifolia
ATGAAATGAACCTAATAAAGCTATTTGGTAATTCCTAGGTTAAAATGGTAGCAACCTAGGTTGTTTGATGTGTCTATGTTATTTGCTTTGACCATTTGCATGTAATTTGGACTAACTATGATTTGGTAATGTAAAATCGATCCTTGTTTGTATAAAAACTCACTTATGCATGTTTAAATGTTGTAAAAGGTAGGTGTATATTTGTGTGTTTTATTTGCTTTAAGTAGTGGAAATGAAGGTGGATATAATCATATGAGTTGCTTGTAAAGAATCACGCCTTAAGAATGCATAAGTCCTATCTTGGAATCTCTGTGTCTTTTTGGTGTCCTATGCATTTTTAAGGGAATCGAGACACTCACCAATTTCTTTTCCCGATGCTTGTTCGGGTGCCGACTCACACTATTAGCTCCCGTATGCTAAACGCACAGTGCCGCGGTCGTCGCATGACTTGGATCATTGAGGTAACCCCTCTTTATCCATAATTTGGCGACTCCACTAGGAACGACAGACTTATGATTCATGTGATTTAAGTAACTCATTATCATTATATCTAATTCTAGTTTCCTTGCATTGCATTCTTGCATTAAAACACCCCACCTTACGGTTACCACTGGTCAAGCTACCTATGATTTACAAATGCGAACTTTATAGGGGGCGAAATCACTGACTACCACTCATAGATGGAATTGTCCTACTATTGCTTACCATCCTAGTTATGGTTAGTGGGTGATAGTTAATGGGAAATTCACAGTTGAATGTCCTACCATCGCTTGAACCTTTTTTGAAAGAGGGAGATGGTTAATGGGAGTTCACCTTCTATGGGAACCTTCATTAGTTGAACCGATTGAAGCCATGTAGTGACCCTAGTAACTTTCATTAGGACTTACCAAATGATTGATGTGTTATGTGATGCCATGAAGCCATTATTTTGACCTGGTCTAGTGTTATTACCCTTGAATCGAACTTCTAATTGCTACCTATGAGGGTGTCAAGTGTTAGTTTAATTATACCTGACTAATGCATCCCTACAACATAGGATCAGTTAGGGTTTGAGAAGAGTGACCTTGACTACTGCCTGTGTTTAAAGGACGTTGGTGCATCAATGTAATTGTACCTGATTGATGCTAAAATGACCTTAGAATACGGGAAACATCAAGGACTCGTCAAGAGCAAGGACATGGGATAAGGGCGTTATAATGACTTATTGTTTGGTTTGGATGCTAAGAGTTTTCCTATGCGAACGTTCATGCTATATCAGTAGTAGCATCCCCTGTTGAAGCGATGATGCTAACCAACCTAGGAATTTTAACTTGCCACATGAATACGTGTGGGGGGGTAATAAGGTCGGAAGGTCTACCACTTGGTAGTATGTGTGTTTAACTAACATTTGTTTCTTGTGTCCTCTTACTTTGTGCATTCATGCAAACATGCATTCCTTGCATACACATGACATTGCATGCTAACCCTTTGTTTTACAGTAATATAGATCCTCCTAGTATTCCTTGGGCAAGACAAGTCGGACGTCTAGTTCGAAACACACCACCACTGATACTTGAAGCTCCAACTCCCCCAAGCACCATGGCCAGGTTGAATGATGATGTCCTGAAGACTTTGCAAGAAATGATGGATAAAGCCATCAACAAAGCTCTTGAAGAATGGGATGAACATAGGAGGGATGAGTCCGAAAGCAGCGATGAAGAGAAGGATGAAGAAAGACACCCTGACCAGGATGCCCTGGATGCTTTAACTAAGAAGATGGAGAAGCTATAAGAAATGGTCAAGAGTAAGGACCAAGATTTTGATTTTGACAACTTGGGCCTGTACAGGATCACTGAACTACCACCTAAGTTCAGGATGCCTGATGTGCCAAAGTTAAATGGAGCTGGGGATCCAAAATTGCATCTCAAGAAATACATAACCATCATGTCAACAACTACTTTGAATGGGGAGCAAAAGCTGGGTTTATTTCCTTTGACCTTGGAACGTGTAGAATCTGATTGGTATCATGCTCAGCCAGTGACCATTAAATCTGACTGGAAAGCTCTTAACGAGGCTTTCAGGGGACAGTTCTCCTATAATGCTGCCCTTGAAGTCTCCTTGAGAGATTTGGAGATGACGAAACAAAATGATGGTGAGACATTCTCTGAGTTCTTAATTAGATGGAGGAATAAGACTGCTTTGATGCCTAACAAGCCCTCAAAACGGGATGAAGTCTAAATCATAGCAAGAAATATGCATGCTAATTGAGTAGAAAAGCTTCATCTAATGATTCCAAGAAATTTTGTTGAGCTCTATAATGATGGGCTCCAAGTCGATGAGATAGAATCTGAAAAGAAAAAGACTCATAAAGGCAGTTCAAGCCGCACTCACAATCAATCCACTAAAATGGTGGAGGTCAATGCAGTCAAAACCACCCGCAGATTCTCAAACTTCAATAAGCCACTTTCAAAAGTCTTTGAGAGGCTATAAAAAGAAGGCCTCTTAAAAACCCGAACCAGCCACCAAACACTAATACCCCAAAATACAACCCAAATGCCTTTTGTCGTTTCCAACAAGTACAAGGCCATTCCACCGACAATTGCATTAAGCTCAAACACTCCATCCAAGACCTAATTAATGAAGGGAAAGTCATGGACCCTGATTCGAGAAACGCTAGCATAAAAAGCAACCCTTTACCTACTTATAAAAAAGTGGCACCACCCAATGTTAACTGCATTGAAACTTGCTTAGCTGAGGAAGAGGAATGTGCCAATGTTGAAGATAATTCTAATGAAGAGGTAGAAGCTTTCAAAGAGGCATGGAGTTCCTTTGAAGAAGTTAGAAAGGAGCTTGATTATGAGCAAGAGTATGTGGAAGATCTCCTGGGCCAACCCACTGGTAGATTCAACTTTAAAGTTCTATATCCAAAGCATCTACCGTGTGCTACTACTTTAGAAGATATTGAGCCAACATGGGGACCTGAGTTTGATGTGTATGACAAAGACACTTCATGGCCCAAGGGATGGGGTGAAGACGTGAAAGACTGGGATAGAGCTGAAGCATGGCAACAATTCTTAGACAAGGAAGACATGCCAACTTCCATTGAAAAGGACATCCGAACCTTATATGAAGAAGTTGGTGGGAAGCTCTTATTTCCAAAGGATGAGATTGATTCCTACGTGATCCAGAGTAGGAAGGATGGCAAGATCAAGGATTATTTCAAGTTTGATGCATGGTACAGTTCTTATGAAGATGAGCTGGTAATTGACATTATAATGGGAATTGATGATGCCGCACCTACTTTAGTTACTCGAAGTAGGAAGGACTTTCAGAGAAAAGACCTAGGAGAATCAAGCAAGGCGCTTGAGAAAGAAGTGGTGAAGGAAGCTGCTACTGCTGATATTGTAACTGAGCACCTCAAAAAGACCAAGGCTAATGCAAGCATATGGGACTTACTTGTCTTATCCGAGTCTCAAAGGCGAGCTTTAGTTAAGGCATCAACTCAGATTATAGCTCCTGATTCAATAACACCTGAAGAAGTGGTGAGGCTAATGACTGAAAAGAAGAAAGGGGAAATCACTTTTTTTGATGAAGATTTACCTTTGGAAGGAAGGGACCACAATAAAGCCTTGTTCATTGCTACTGAGGTAAATGGCAAACGAACTTCATGTGTGATGGTAGACGACGGCTCATCCATTAATGTGCGCCCATCTAAGATTCTTTTAAAAATGGGGATAGCCAAAGAGGATCTGAAGCCATCTGACTTAGTCATTTGAGCCTATGATGATTCTAAACGAGCAATCAAAGGGACATTTACCGTCAAGGTCAAGACTGGGCCGATTGTTTCTGAAGTGGACTTCACTATCCTAGATATCCCCATGACTTTTGCAGTTCTTTTAGGATGACCTTGGTTCCATGCTTTGGGAAGGGTACCTTCCACGGTTCACCAGAAGATTAAGTTCCCTTATCAAGATGAAATTCTGACCATTTCAGCTGAACCAATTGCCTCAGTTGCTGTGCTGCGAGCTACGCCTCAAGGGGTCATTTCTCCTATAGGCTTTCAGATTATGGATATTTCTGATGAGCCAAGTAACCTTATAGTCAACAAGATGATGAAAAAGATGGAATATATGCCTGCATTGGGGTTGGGAAAGAACCAGCAAGGAGTTACCTAGCTGCCGGACTTTAAAACTCAAACAACCAAGGAAGGATTGGGCTATGAAGGCAATGATAAGATCAAGAGGGGAAAGTCTCTTGTAGATTTCTTTGTTCCTGAAAGTGGGGTCCTCTACCCAGGAAAGGTTGAACCAATTGACATAGGGAAGATCCAGGTGCCAGGTTTTGAGATCTTTAGGGAGCTACTGGATACTCAAGCTATGGAAGAGATGCTGATAAAGGGAGTTAACTAGATCAAGGTTGAAGAACTGATCGACCTCAAGGAAGTCACTCCAGCTGTAGTTTCTGAGATAGATGAGTTTATAGAATGCTCATTAGATAGCTTGTTTTATGAAGAAACAAACCTTGATGTAATAACATTTGACTTGTTTAAGGACAATTCTGTTTTTGTTTCCAAAGTCGATGATATAACTTCCAATTCGCTTACTTGTGTGATGTTTTACATGATGGCATTGTGCATTACATGGATCATATTATAAGAATTTTTGACATTAATTCTGTGTAAACACATCTATTAACATTGGCACAAAAGATACTCCAAAGGAAATAATGCTTGCATCTGATATTACTGCTAATGAGAGAGAAAAAATTGAAAAAATATTAAATAAAAGAAAGATAGTATTTGCATGGGCATATGACGACATATGACGACATGCCAAGTATTGACAAAGCATTGCAGAACATCACATCCTTACAGATCCAAGCAAGAAGCCAGTCAATCAGAAGCTACGAAGACTCAGACCAGAATGGGCCAAACTCATCAAAGAGGAATGAGAAAAGCAAATTAAGGCCAGATTCCTCGAAGTGGTAAACTATCCGGGATGGTTAGCCAACATTGTCCCAGTTCCAAAGAAGGATGGAACGGTAAGAATGTGTGTGGACTACAGGGATCTGAACAAAGCATCATTGAAGGATGATTTCCCATTACCCCACATTGATGTTTTAGTGGATAGTGCAGCTACAAGCGCCATGTACTCCTTTACAGATGGGTTCTCAGGCTACAATTAGGTTATGATGGCAATCATGGATAAGATCAAGATTGCTTTCATCATAGAATGGAGTGTGTATTGCTACAAAGTGATGCCATTTGGTTTGAAGAATGAGGGGGCAACCTGTCAAAGGATGGCCATAACTTTGTTTCAAGATATGATACATAGAGAGATCGAGGTGTTTGTTGATGACATGATGGTCAAATCATTAACCAGAGAATGACATTTTTAAGCTCTAGATCAGTTCCTAGTTTGAGTTAAGAAATACAGCCTTAGACTCAATCCTAAGAAATGTATCTTTGGAGTTACCTCTGGAAAGCTCCTTGGACATATTGTGAGTCAAAAGGGAATAGGAGTAGATCTAGACAAGGTGAAAGCAATTCAAGATATGCTAGCACCCAAGACTGAGAAAGAAGTTAGAGGTTTCTTGGGAAAAATCCAATACATCAGCAGGTTCATCTCTAGATTAACCATGATCTGTGAGCCCATTTTCAAGCTGCTCAGAAAAGGTCAGAAGATAGAGTGGGATAAACAATGTCAGGAGGCATTTGACAAGATCAAGCAGTATTCAATGAACCCACCCATTCTGTAACCACCAAAGACAGGGAAACCATTAATATTGTACTTGGCCTTAGAGGATGATGCCATAGGTGCAATGGTTGCACAAGAAGATGAGAATGGGGTTGAGCATACAATCTACTACCTTAGCAGGAAGTTGTTATCCTACGAAGTAAAGTATGACATTGTTCAGAAAACCTCCTTAGCGGTGATATGGATGACAAGGAAGTTGAGGCATTACTACCAATCCTATTAGGTTCAAGTGGTAGCTAAAGTAGATTAACTACGCTACTTGTATGAAGCACCTGTACTAGTAGGAAAGCTTGCTAAATGGTTGGTATTGTTAACAAAATTTAATATACAGTACTTGACCAAAAAGTCCATCAAGGGGAGAGCAGTGGCAGAATTTCTTGCTCTGAATCCAATAGAGGGACAGAAAACATGGGAATATGATTTCCCTGATGAGTTTTTAAACCTGATAGAGGCAAATGGATGGAAGCTTTACTTTGATGGAGCCGTCAATCAGAAAGGAGCCGGAGTGGGGGCAATTTTGGTCACACCTGAAGAAGAAAACATCCCTTTAGCCAAGAAGCTGGATTTCAAGGTCACAAACAACATGGCAGAATACGAGGCATGTATATTCGGTTTAGAAGCAACAATTTCAGTAGGGGCAAAGAACCTCACTATCTACGGGGATTCAATACTCATCATCAATCAAGCTTTTGAGAACTGGGAAGTCAAAGATGAGAAGTTGAAGCCTTATGCAGAGTACATTTAGATACTCACTCTGAGTATTTCTAACTGTACACTTACCAAGGGAAGAAAATTAGATGGCAAATGCACTTGCGACCTTGGCATCTATGTGGGATAACCCTGGAAATGTAGCTTTGAAGCTGCTAGTAATGTGTAGATCAAGGATTCCTTGTTAACAAGGAGAACGGGTGATGATAATACATGGACCGAAGGAGAAGCCTTGGTTCTATGAGATTTTGAAATTCCTAGAGAAGGGAGAATACCCAGAAGGAGCTTTGGGAAAGAAAAAGCATGCTTTGAGAGTCACCTTGAGGAACTACACTTACCATGAGGGGATATTGTACAGACAAGCTCCAAATGGGATACTACTTTGATGCCTTGATCAGTATGAATCAGAAGAAGTCACGACAAAAATTCATGATGGGGTTTGTGGAGCTCATATGAACTGGCATACTTTGGCTAAAAAGATAATCCGGCAAGGGTATTATTGGGACTCTATGGACAGAGATTGCATAAAGCCAGTTAGAAAGTGTCATGAATGCCAATTGTATGGGAATTAGATCCATCTATCGCTAACTAAAATACACAATCTGACATCTCCTTGGCCTGTCTCGGCTTAGGAGAACGATATTATTGGAGAGATAAGGCCGACAGCCTCCAACGGACATAAATACATCATTGTGGCTATTGAATATTTCTCTCAATATGTGGAAGCAATCTCACTGCCAACAGTTACTGTAAAGAGTATGGCTGAATTCATCAACAAGAAGCTCATCAACAGATTTGGGCAACCACATCATATCGTCTCAGACAATGGGGTTCAGTTTCAAAGGGAAATAGCAGATCTACTAGAAGAAAAAGGGATCGAGCATCACAGGTCTTCAACATATCGACCATAGGCTAATGGTGTAGTAGAAGTAGCTAGCTAACATGACAATCAAGAAGATTCTGGCTAAAATGGTGAAGACATACAAGGACTGAGCAGATAAATTACCCTTTGCCATTATGGGTTACAATACAACTATGAGAACCGCCATAGGGGAAACTCCCTATTCCCTTGTGTTTGGAGGTGAAGCAGTATTGACAATTGAGACACATATTCATTCATTAAAGGTGGTATTAGAAGTAGAGATTCCTGAAGCACTGTGGGCTGAATCCAGATACTAACAGCTTTTGCCTTTGGAAGAAAGATGAAAGAAAGCTCTACATCACACTCAGGTATATCAGTAGAGTATAGCCAGAGCCTTCAATAAAGGAGTCAAGAACATGCCAATTAAAGAAGGAGATTGGGTGTTGAAGCAAGCCATGCCAATTCCTTTTGATCCTAGGGGAAAGTTCAAGCCAAATTGGGAAGGTCCATATCTGGTCAAGAAGATTTTGCCTAAGGAAGTTGTGAAGATATCAGATCTAGAAGGGAATGAGTTTCGGGAACCTGTAAACCTGAATCGTCTCAAGAAATACTATCTTTAAGAAAAATGTATAAAAAATAAATCCCGATGAGTTGAAAACCCGTTTGGGCGGCTCATGCAAAAATAAGGGAGCCTGTTAGGATGAAAACCTCGCAAAGAGGCATTCTAAGCAAAAATTAGGGCAAAACCCTGCTAGGGTGAAAACCTCCGAAAATGGGGGCAGCCTAGGCAAAAATTAAGGCTAATGAGAAAAGAAAGTGAGATGGTTGTAGAATCAGTTGTAATTATTAAAGTACACTTCAGTGTTAATAGTAATAAAATAAATTTTGCAATAAAAATTGTCAAACCTACTTCTGATGTCTGATTCTATGTTTGCATAACTAAAAAGCTAAAACATTGCATAAATGTGGGAAATGGTTATGAGACTTAATTATTTTTTCCTATTTCTTTTTCTTCCTTTCGTCTTTCATCATGTCTTCAAAACTTGCATCTAGTTTTGCTTTTGCATCATCCCTTGCCCTTTTTGCTACATTTTTGTTACTTGTAGTAATCAGCATATCACCTCGTTCTCTTAGCTCCTCTTCAGAAAGATCAACTGCATGTTAAGCCAAGACTGGTAATCTTTATTTATTTCATCCTGGAATAAAGTCCAAGCTCTGTAAGAAGAATTTGCACTCACCGAAGCAACCCAAGCCTTGTACTGATCATCCATGGTAACACTCTAGGTGAAGCTCAAGTTCCTCTGAATGGGCCGGCCAGCCCAACGAACTTGGATGTCTCTCAGAAAATAAGCAGTAACAGCATAAGGCGTAAAGATGGGGATAGTACCTAGAATCCTCTACACCATTCTATACTGTCTGCATACTCTAGCTGGACAGCAGAAAGTCATCGTTCCAAAACTAGCAATTGGAACACAGTGGTTTACACAGCCGGAGGTCACAAAAGAAAGATTCCACCATGGACAACTCCAACGAATTTGATCCTCACTTTTAGAAGAAAAGAAGTTAGTCCGCCCACCAGTCTCTCGTAGAACAACATGCTGAACTCCAAACAAAGCATGTCTCCTAGACTGCCATGGACGAGGTTTGTAAGTTTGGGGAATAACCGGGGGCATCATTACAACCAATTTCTCCATAAGCCAGATTTGAAAAAGATTCACAAAGTCAGATGAAGCCTTGATAGAAAACTGGGAAATAGAGAACACCAAAATAGACATACCTGAAGTAGGAAAGGGCTACCTCTCAGGCTTCGATTGTTCTTGGCAGAATCTAAGCCAATTATAGTTTCAGCCAAGATGGTCAAAAAAGGATTATGCCCTTTGTTTACCTGTTCTAAGATATGGGCAATCTGAAAATTGCCTTTACCTTCTGTAGAGATTAGTAAGAAGTGAGAATAAAGGCAAAAACTGGTAATCATCTTCCAGGGTTTGCATCCTTTGGGTTTTGTATTGCCCAAATCAAGCAATCGTTCAGTCAGAATGTATTGGCCATCTACATAGGATTGCATCTAATCAGAAGTTACTTCAAAGATGCCAGATATGAATTCTTGGGTTGGAGCATGCAAGCTAGGTAATGCTAGAGGAGCAGTAAAATCATGAACTTTGCCCAGAATGCCTTCAAATTCTTCAAATAGAGGGCAGATTTCAATTCCATTGAAGCGGAAAACATGATCTCTGGCACTCCAACAGTCAGCCACTACATGAAGAAGTTTTCGATCATAAGAAAAGTTCAAAAAAGATTTGAATTCTACTAAGAGGAAAGTGTTTAAAGATTCCCAGAATGGTGTTTCTAAACCTTGTAGATGTATTTTTAGGGTTTTTAAGGAGTTTTGAAACATTCTAATGAGTTATGAGAGTTTTTCAGGGCTTTAATTTGGTGTTTTCTGATGTTTTTATGAAGCTACAGAGGTCTTATTTATAATCCACAAGGTATGGGGGAATCCAGGGCTGAATAGGAGTTGAAACGGGTCAAGATTTTAAAGCCGGAATGACAGCTTGAAGGAGTGGCATTTGTGACCTCAACGCCACTCCCAAGAATGGCATTGCCACAAATGCCACTCCTAAGAGTGGCGTTGGAGGTGACTCCACTCCAAAGAGTAGCGTTGGGCCACAGACACATTCCAGAAGATGATTTATGGATTCTTGCAAAATTTCGTGATCCTAGGAGGATTCTATGCACGACATTTCATATCCATAACTCCATACATTTCATGTAGTTGTAGATCACAAAATATCATACACCTATAGAACATAGTTTTAGCATAAGAATTCATACAATGTACAATATGTATTAGCCTTTGTATTTATTACATGCCAATACATGACATGCACTATCTTAGAGCATAAATATGTTCCATGAATCCATGCAAGACATACATACATCTACCAGGAAAAAACCACAAGGAAAAGTGCATGAATGACAAGTAAAGTCAATGCCATCAAAGATATTGGAAACCATACTCGGAGGAAAGCAAGTTCAAGCACCATGAAGTTCTCCAGAACTCCTAGAAATTATCAAACCAGAAGGAATCCCTCAGAAAATTTAAGAAATATAGCTGAAACGCTTTTTCCCCAGTGTGAGTCATGAAGAGCAGATAACCCTATTCCCAATGCGAGTCATAATCAAGATTCTCAATGGAAAACATGTTCTCAAAAATCCCTAGTGAAGTATAGAAGATTCAACAAGAGACTCAACAAAATCAGAGTATAATCCACTCAGGTAAGTTCCCAAACTCTATCTTTCTTAGAATGATTTTTCTTTACTAAATGCCATAAAGGCTAAACGCATTCCTTGCTAAATGCCGTAAAGGCTAAACTCATTCCCTTGCTGAAGGCCGGAAGTGCCGGATGCTTTTCCTGTTGAGGGCCGGAAGTGCCTGACACTTTCCCTTGCTGAAGGCCAGAAGTGCCGAATGCTTTTCCTGTTGAAGGCCGAAAGTGCCTGATACTTTTCTTGCTGAAGGCCGGAAGTGCCGGATGCTTTCCTTGTTGAAGGCCGGAAGTGCCTAATACTTTTCTTGCTGAAGGTTGGAAGTACCATATGCTTTTTTTGTTGAAGGTTGGAAGTGCCTGATACTTTTCTTACAGAAGGCCAGAAGTGCCGGATGCATTCCTTGTTGAAGGTAGTAAATGCTGGAAACAAATCAGATGTTGGAGTTGAATTTAGGCAATAATGGTGCTAGATGAGATTTCATCCTAATATCGAAATAGGATTAGTTTAGAACTTAGGCAGTAATGGTCCTAGGTAAAAGCTTTTTTCTGTTCCCTATAGAGTCAAACTGAGGCAGCTGAGGTCCGAGGTAAGGTTCCATATTCCAGAGCTGAGGTAAGCGTTTCTTTTCCAAAAATTATATGGTTAGTGCTTTATCGTCATTTTCCATATTATTGGTTAATATTCCAAACCTCCGATAAAGCGGAGGCAAACTGTAGACACCTAATTTTTGGATGTAAGAATGGGGAAGCGGCTCAGAGTTCCCAATGATGATCACTTATACTCACAAGGCGTAAGTAGAGTGATTATGGCTTTCATTTTGATCATGTGATGTTTAAAAATGGATTTCAAATTTGAAAGTGCATTATTTTGAGCCAGAAAATCATTTTGAAATAAAATCGTGCATTGTTTTCATCATACTTTTCATACGAGCCTCAAAATAGCCTGAAACTTAACATATAATAAATTGGGCCATTCTACACGTTTTTGTCTCTAATGCAATTTTTCTAATTCTGAAGTTTAGGGCTCTAAAATGGGCTTAGAACATCTGCTGCCAGGTTAATGGGTTTAGTGTGATGTTTGGGCCTAGATTGTGGCTTTAAAGGTTGGAATGGGCTTCATATTTTATTCAAATGTTATAGGTTGGCCTTTCAATAATAAAGCTCTTTTAGGCTTAAAGTTAGTTAAGAGCCCAAGTCCATTTCTTTTTTAAACTTACAGGAGATCACTTTTAATTTAAAGTTTAAAATTGGATTTGCATGATCGTTCTTTCAAATTTCAAATCAATTAAACAGAAGATTTGATTGAATCCATCACCATTTCAATTTTGAAAACCTCTTCTACTTAGAAATCAAGCAAAGCATCAAAGTCATTGCCTATAAAAGGCACACTCATTTTCTTCTACAAGAAGTTGGAATTTTTGGGGGGTTAGCAATTTTTATTTTAAAAAGAGTAATTTTGAGAGGAAAAAAAGCTTCTGTAAGTGTTTTTAGAGAGAGAGAAAATCAAAGAAAAAAAGAAAGAGATAGTACGTGATTAAAAAACAAGAAAAAGCCAATCAGCTCAAACAACTGAGAGAAATCAAGCCTTCATTCCCGTAGAAGTTCAATCAAAAGAATTGCTGTCTGTTGAATCTGAAGTTTCATTGATCTTCACTGTAAGTACTCTAAACCTTTTTAATTTTTAATTTTTTATTGTTTCTATGAAATTATTGTTATTTTCATTCATTATATGCATCAAAATATCCATCTGCTCAATTTTTTCGTGAAAGTTGTTTTGAACGTATGTACCATATCTTTTGCATTTTTCATTTGATTTTTGTTTTGTTCATTCTTAACATGTTTATGTGTTAGATGTATGCAATTAAAGTGTTTTGAGGCATGATTGTGTGATTGTTAATGATTATGTGTGATTGTTATTCAATTTTGCCTGTTCTACTGCACTGTACGTGATTTTTTCAATTCCTTGTTTTTTATGATTTTGATTCTAAAATTTGTTTTAAACTTTGTTTTATGTTGTTTTTAGATGATTCTAACATTTTTTAATCAAAATCAAAAGCATTTGAATTGATTTTAATTGATTTCAAAAGTTATAGTATGTTGCACGTTCATATCAATTTCAATTGAAATTCACTGTTGATCTCTTAAATACTATGACTTGATGTTTTTTTGATCTAATACATGTTTTTATGGTATTTAAATGATTTCTAAAGTGATTTTGTGCATATACATTGATTTCAGTTGATTTATATATAATCCATGCATTGCATGTTCACTGTATTGAATGTATGTTTACCGTAAGTTATTGGCATGATGTATATGGTTGATTTACATGTTATAATGTATGTTTCCATTATTTTGAAGTTATTTTAAGTTGTTTTGGATTGTTTAAATATGATTTGAATGATTTGAGAGCATGATTCATAGTTTTCATAAGATTATGCATTGTATGTTTACTGTGAATGCTAATTCCATGCCATATGATGTTTAAATGAATTCTAGGTTGGGTTGTGCCGTATAGACACTTGTTTTAGGTTGTTTGCATCGTGCATTGATGTTTTGGTTGAGTTTTCTATCAATTATCGGGGTTTGGTAAGCCTGAAAGTTGCATTTTTCTACATTTTCTATTGTCCCCTGTGCATGTGTATGGCAACACCATTGATTGGGGTGGATTGACCTCTAATGCCACTCCAAAGAGTGGAGTTAAGCCTTAATGCCACTCCTAAGAGTGGCGTTGGGTGCTCTCTATTGGCATTAGGTGCTCTCTGCTAGCGTTGGTCTCTAGCAAGGATCCCCCAGTGTTCTATAACTTCTGTGTACAAAAATTTCACGTGGATTATAGCGAGAAGGTAAGTATTCTAGCCTTCTTTGGTAAGAATTAGGTGAAATATGCATGAAATGAACCTAATAAAGCTCTTTGGTAATTCCTAGGTTAAAATGGTAGCAACCTAGGTTGTTTGATGTGTTTGTGTTATTTGCTTTGACCATTTGCATTTAATTTGGACTAACTATGATTTGGTAATGTAAAATCGATCCTTGTTTGTATAGAAACTCACTTATGCATGTTTAAATGTTGTAAAAGGTAGGTGTATAATTGTGTGTTTTATTTGCTTTAAGTAGTGGAAATGAAGGTGGATATAATCCTATGAGTTGCTTGTAAAGAATCACGCCTTAAGAATGCATAAGTCTGATCTTGGAATCTCTGTGTCTTTTTGGTGTCTTATGCATTCTTAAGGGAATCGAGACGCTCACCAATTTCTTTTTCTGATGCCTATTTGGGTGCCCACTCACATTATTAGCTCCCATATGCTAAATGCACAGTGCCACGGTCGTCGCATGACTTAGATCACTGAGGTAACCCCTCTTTATCTACAGCACCAGTATCAAATAATGCGATTGTATTAAACTTAAACTTACTTGAAAAAGTTAGTATAATGCAGATCAAATACTTTCTCTATGTTTCTCAAAGTAATCTCTTTTAGAACATAGAGAAAGTCTTATGGAACATTTTCAATATTTTCTAGTTTTGGGTTTTCTTATTGTTCTGAATCAGATTCTTCAAGTTTTTTTATGCAAAAGAGTTTGTAAAAGAATTGAATCTTTATCTTATTTTTCTTTTAACTACTTTAATTCTGTTTTAATACTTTTAACTGCATTTTGTAATTCTGAAATGGGTGCAGAAGAAGATGATGTAAACATAAGATGCATTAAATCTAGATTGTCCTAAAGCTATTTAGTTACCTTGAAATCCTAAGTCTTGATTGCCAGGCATAGGTAGAGCAGGCCAGGTTAGTCTGTTTGTCTGAGGTATGGGTTCAGGCTCAAATTTCTGGGAATCTGAGTCATATTCTTCTTCTAATACATTGACATGAGGCATATTGGTAAAGGACTGGGGAGTATCCGGGGTAACTAGGTTAACTGTAAAAGTAGAGGTTTCTATTCTACTAAACTGATCCTGGATTGCCTTAACAAATTCTAACTTATTATTCTAGAACTCTTGCTGGCTAATTCTAGAAATTTTGGAAGGCTTAAAGATTGGATTCTTAAGCTTTTCTTGAGGCTTTGGTTGATCTATTATGACAGGAGGCTGTTGGATTTTTCTTTCTATTCTGGAAAGATGCTTCCCTATTGTATGCAAATGTATGTTTGAAAAATTATTTTGTTCAATGATGCTCTTAATATTCTTATTAGTATCATCAAAAATATATTTGTATGCACCTACATCAATAGAAGAATTTCCTGATACTGGGATTTTTATGCTTCTGAGAGGAGTATGTTCAGTTTCAACAGATTCTGAACCATCTGATAAAACTCAAGTATTGGTTTTCTTTCTATTATCCACAAGATTTATGGATTTAAATAGATATACTATGTCATGCTCAGATGCATAAATTTCAAACCTATCAAAAAACATAATATGTATTTTATTTTTTAAAACAAAATTAAAATATTCTTCTTGGATCTGTTTTCTGTAATTCAAAAAATTCTTAAAGAACCAAAGTTTCTTTTCCTCATTATGTGATGCATAAAATTCTTTGTGTAA
>CANYLF014645263.1:0-10502 GCA_948193215.1 Bocquillonia castaneifolia
GTGGTGTCCATTCTACAAGAATTTGATCCCAAACATCGATTTGGTCACTATCCAAATAGCATTGCATACGCAACTTCCAATAAGGATAGTCACTTCCATCGAAGTAAGATCTCAAGCTTGAAATACCTTCACCCATAGACATCTTGAAGATCTTTTACTCCCACTTAAGGTATTAATGAGTAACAAGGCTCTCAAACCAACTGAAAATACCAAGAGGGGGGTGAATTGGTGCAGAATTAAAAAATAAGAAAAGAAATGAGATGAAGTAGAATGAACAACAAAAGATTTTATAGTGGTTCAGACCTAACTTGTCCTACATCCACTCTCCCAAAGACCTCTTTGGGGTTCCACTAAACCACAATGGTTACAAAAGGGATTTCAAGGCTATACCAAACCTTTACAATGAGTTTTATAAATGGCTAACTCACCAAACCAACCCTAGTGTTTCCTTAACTCACAAACAATTGACACTAATACAATGGATAACTATTTCACTCAACCCAAGCAAAAAATGCTCTAGAGTTCTAGCTACCCAAAACCAAACAAAGAATTGATTACAAAGATAAGAAATAAATTTACAAGAGTTTGGCTATCAAAGAATTAATGTCCTTAGTTGAAGAACATTTATGATTGGTATTTATAGCCAAAATACCCAATCCTAATAGTTAGAAACCAATCCTAATAGTTAGAAATAAGGTCTAACTTATCTCTAATGTTCAAACACTTTTGCATTTAATGCTCTGAAAAGTGTCTGGTCGTCGGGGCGAAGAAGGAGTCGCGGCCGCGATATTTGTAAAATACTCCAACGGTCGAATTTATCCTGATATCATGGGGGCGGTAGCTTGAAGATTATTTTATACTTCATTGGTCATGGGAGTTACCAACTCCATCGCTGAGGCGACCAAATGTTACACAAGAAGTAGTAAGTCCCCTAATTTGAACCTTCATGCCGTGACCTTTATATGGCGGGAACGATGGATGTCGCGGGGGCGATATGTCCATCGCGGCATTAACCCCAAATTTTTATAACCTACTGGAACTTTACACCTCGACGAGAGGCTTGTCCATCGCGGGGGTGAGACACATCCCGAGGGTGATGCATAAACATCGCGGGAGCAAATTATAGGTCCATATGCAAAATGTTTAAGTTATTACTTGAAACTTATCCTGCACACTTAGAAACTTTGTCAAACATAAATATAAGGTTGTTAAGCTCAAAATAAGATAGATTGATAGCACTTAAGTCAATAGTGGAGAATGGAAAAAAAATTATGAGTTGTTTGGAATTATGAAATGGAATTGTTTATTTGGTTGAAATTTGAAATTTGATGAAATGAGATTATTTGTGAATTAATTGTGTGATTTATGAGTTTATATAGTCTTTGGTTATTTTTGCCTAATATACCATTGTTTAGCAAATTAAATGCTTATTGAGTCGCCAGCTCACCCCTTGGCATTATTTTCAGGTTATAGATAGCACTTGTAGATTCTGGAAGTCTACGTGCACTTTGTAGTAGAAGTCTTTAAGGTTGGCCAGTGGATCACGAGCATACTCCATGCATTTTGGTTTAGGTGATACAAGAATGTTGATAGTGCTTGGGTTGACATATATATAAATTTGTATAATTTGAGATTTAAGGGTTTGAAATATAGATGTGCAAGGTATTGTGAGAATTGATTGATGGAATAATATGCATGTTATTTTATACTCTTCTATTAAGCTTTGGGAGTTTTGTGTTCCTTAAGTCAGGAGACTATATTTGATAAGATGTGACCACGTCTAAAATTGTGAGTTTGCAAGTCATGGATCAGGAGACTGTTATCGTCAAGGCGTGACCACGTCTTAGGAAAAATGATCTTCTGACCCATGTTTTAACTTAAAGAGTTATGGACCCTAAAATATACCTAATATTATACAAATTATTTGTAATTGAGTAAATATCTTTATTGGTTTGGAAGTCACATTTATTTTGGTATCAGAGCAGGGATTAGACCCATTGGGACGTGTGAAAAATTTGATATACATGAATGTGTTTATGCTAAGTAATTGGAAGATGAATTTATAACTATTATGCAATTATAAATATTATTTTGTTTGTATTGTGCAATATGCTTGTGTGAATTAATTGATGGGAATAGAGGGGATTAAGATCATATCATGCACGCATATAGTAATTATGCATAAAGCATTCATTATAGTAAAGTTTGTTAATGATATAGGCATGGAAGGACATGCCACTAGCCTAGTAGGTTCACATGAGTCAGTTCATGCACATCACCATGAACATTAGCATGTAAATACACATGAATAGCCACAACATGGACTAGAAAGATGTGTTAGACAAATAGTTGAGGAATTAAGAAGAATGACTCAACGACCACAACCACCTCCACTAGTCACACCAGAGTTAGATAAAAACTTTGGTAAATTAAGGAGTCATGGGGGCAAAGAATTTAAAGGGACTACTGATCCAATAGTAGTAGAGGAATGGTTAAAGTCTACAAAAAGCCTATTTACACAATTTAATATTCAACCAACTACACAAATGAAGGTGAGATATGCAACCTCTTTGCTCACTAAAGATGCAAGAAATTAGTGGGACACAGTCCCAGGTAGTCAAGCACAACCATTAGCTATGACATGGGAAAATTTTTTATGGGAGTTCAAAGCAAAGTATATGCCTCTAATTTATCAAAAGAGGAAGAAGCTTGGATTCCTTGAATTGAAGCAAAATGACATGACTATTGCTGAATACGAATTGCAATTTACAAGGTTATCTAGATATGCACCAGAGGAAGTGGCAACTGATGAACTGAAGAGAAACAAATTTGAAAGGGGTTTTAGGTTGGAGATACGAGAGAAGTTGGCAGTGCAACCACCTACCTTTATGGCTTTACAGGAAGCTGCAATAAGAGCAGAAGATACAATCCAAGAAAGGAATGCAGTGGAAACAAAGAAAAAGAAAACAACGGGGACATTTACTCCATTTTACTCTAGGGGTACCTCATTCACTCCTAAGAGAGGATCAGGGAGTCATCGAGAAGGTTTCAGAGGCAGGGGCAATTTTCAGTCTAGGGGGCCTAGTAGTATGACTTCAGGTAGAAGTGGAGGATCATCAAATATGCAGAACATTTCTAGGTCTTCTAGTAAAGGATACGCACCTGTTTGTGGCACTTATGGAAGGAACCATTTAGGAGAGTGTTGGGGACCGAGAATAACTTATTTTAGTTGTGGTAAACCTGGACATTATGCCAATGATTGCACATCAGGCAGAGGGGCAACTAGTACC
Organism: Bocquillonia castaneifolia; assembly: GCA_948193215.1. Classification (NCBI taxonomy): domain Eukaryota; kingdom Viridiplantae; phylum Streptophyta; class Magnoliopsida; order Malpighiales; family Euphorbiaceae; genus Bocquillonia; species Bocquillonia castaneifolia. Next base: position 3,291 of record CANYLF014645263.1, read on the forward strand.
TATCAAGCAGGTGGACAAAGTAGTGTTGGGGATAATGTAGTTTCTATAATAACTAGTCATGGAAGAGGTAGAGGAGGTAGATGGACAAGAAGCAACTACTTCTCCAGAGATAGTGACTGGTATAATTCTTATTTGTGGACACAATGCACATATGTTAGTTGACCCAGGGTCTACATGTTCATTCATTTCATGTGATTTCGCATTAAGAATGCATTGTGACATGGAGACCTTAGGGCATGACATTTGTGTTTCAATGCCTGCTGGAGGAGTAATCATTGTGAATACTATAGTTAAAGCTTGCTCTGTGATGATTTATGAAATTAACATGCCAGTAGACTTAATTGTGATTAACTTGCGAGATTTTGATGTGATACTGGGGATGGATTGGTTGTCTAGAAACCATGTTATAGTTGATTGTTTAACCAAAGAAGTTAAAATGAAAATTGAGGGGGAAATGAAGACAATGTTCACGAGTGACCAAAAAATACTGCCTACATGTTTGATTTTTGCTACCACTGCTTTTCATTTAATGCAATATGGGTGTGATGCTTACCTTGTGAATGTGGTAGACACTGCAATTGTTAGTCTAGGGGTTTCGGAGGTACCAATAGTCAGAGAATTTCCAGATGTATTTCCAGGCGAGTTGCCTGGGTTACCACCTCAGCGGGAGGTTGATTTTGAAATTAAAACTATTTTGGGAGTTGCACCCATTTCCATAGCACCTTACAGAAAGGCAACAACAGAGTTAAAGGAATTGAAGAAGCAACTTATGAAACTGTTAGAGAAAGGTTTTATCTGGCCTAGTATATCACCGTGGGGAGCTCCGGTGTTGTTAGTAAAGAAAAAGGATGAAAGTATGCGACTCTGCATTGATTACAAAAGGTTGAACCAAGGTACTATAAAAAATAAATACCCTTTACCTCGCATTGATGATTTGCTTGATCAGCTTAGAAGGGCAGCCGTATTTTCCAAAATTGATTTGAGATCTGGGTATTGGCAACTAAGGGTTAGTGAGACCTCTATACCAAAAAGAGCATTTCGGACTCGAAATGGTCATTATGAATTTGTGGTGATGCCTTTTGGTTTGACTAACGCTCCTGCAGCATTCATGTCTTTGATGAATAAAATTTTTTAACCCTATTTGGATCAGTTTGTGATTGTGTTTATTAATGATATTTTGATATACTCTTGTAGTAGGGAGGAGCATGAATAACACTTGAGAATAGCATTGTAAATCTTGAGAGAAAAGAAGTTATATGGTAAGTTTAGCAAATGTGCATTCTGGAAGGATGAAATTGCATTTTTGGGACATATTGTATCTGCACAAGGTGTTCAACCAAATCCTTCTAAAGTGAAGGCTATTCAAGAGTGGGAACCACGGAAAAATGTTTCAGAGGTCCGCAGTTTTTCTGGAATTAGCCGGGTACTACAGAAGATTTGTGAAGAATTTTTTCATTATAGCCAAGCCATTAACTAATCTGTTGAAGAAGCAAGTGATTTTTAAGTGGAATGATAAATGACAATCAAGTTTTGAGGAGCTAAATAACAAATTGATTATAGCACCAGTACTTACTTTACCTGTGAAAGGAGAACCATATGAAGTTTACACTGATACTTCTTTGAATGGACTGGTATATGTGTTAATGCAGAATGGAAGAGTAATTGCTTACACTTCTAGACAACTTAGACTTTATGAACAGAATTATCCTACACATGACCTGGAGTTTGCTGTAATTATACATGCCTTGAAAGCTTGGAGACATTACTTATACAGGGAGACTTTTCATATCTTTACAGACCATAAGAGTTTGAAGTACATACCTACTAAAAAGGAGTTGAACTTGAGACAGAGAAGATGGATAGAACTCCTAAAAGATTATGACTACACAATTGATCATCACCTAGGCAAAGCAAATATTGTGGCAGATGCACTTAGCAGAAAGACTTTAGAAAGGGTGGCAGGTATGACTTCTTACCAGATGAATTCCTTAATTTCACTAAGAGCTGTGGATATGCATTTTTCAGTGAAGAATGGGGGATTTTTGGCTACAATGAAGACTAGACCACAGATACTTGATAAAATTAAGCAAGCACATAATGATGCACATTTGAGGAAGTTACAGAAAAAGGTGTAAGATGGCAAATCAAGTGGACTGGTAGAGAGAGATGATGGAATATGGGTCATGAAGACCAGGGTTTATGTACCCAATGTGGCAAACTTGAAACAGAAGATTTTATGGGAAGTTCACAATTCTCCATATTCAATGCACCCGGAGAGTACAAAAATATATAACAACTTGAAGCCACATTATTGGTGGTCGGGCATGAAGAAGGAAGTAGCAGAGTATGCTGCTAAATGCCTAACTTGTCAGCAAGTGAAAGCAGAGCATCAATCACCCGCAGGTAAACTACAATCTTTAACCATACTTGAGTGGAAATGGGAGAGAATTACTATGGACTTTGTTGTTGATTTACCTCGCACTTTTAGGAAAAATGATGCAATCTGGGTAATAGTGGATAGGTTGACAAAATCAGCACACTTTTTACCTATCCAACAAACTGATTCACTTGATAAGTTAGCTAACTTGTATGTGAAAGAAATTGTTAGGCTACATGGTGTGCTTATTTTTATTGTATCAGACATGGATCTTCGGTTTACATCTCATTTCTGAAAGAGTTTGCAAGCAGCAATGGGGACTAAATTGCATTTTAGTACTGCTTTTCATCCATAGACAGACGGACAATCTGAAAGAATTATTCAGACTTTTGAGAATAAGTTACAGGCTTATGCATTGGAGTATAGTGGAAACTGGGATGAACATGCACCACTTATGGAATTTGCTTATAATAATGGGTTTCATTCTAGTATTTGTATACAACCATATGAAGCTTTATATGGGAGAAAGTGTAGAAGTCTGGTGTGTTGGGATGTAGAAGGTTTGAGACAATTGGAAGGCCCTGATATTGTTCAAGAAATAATAGACAAGAAACAAGTTGTAAAATAGTGTATCAAAGCTACACATGGTAGGCAGAAAAGCTATGCAGATAAACACAGAAGATAGATTGAGTATAAAGTTGGGGACAAGGTCTTCTTGAGAGTATCACCATGGAAGGGTATCCTTTGATTTGGGAAACAGGGTAAACTGAGTCCTTGGTATATTGGGCCATATGAGATTTCTAGAGCGGGTTGGTCATTTAGCTTACATTACCTCTAGAGTTAGCTCATGTGCATAATGTTTTCCATGTTTCTATGCTTCGACGGTATCGATTTGACCTGAGCCATATTATCAAGATACTGGAAATTGAAATTTCAGAGAAACTCACCTATGTGGAAGAACCGGATGAGATATTAGATCGACAAGTCAGAAAATTAAAAAGCAAGAAAATTCCTATGGTGAAAGTGAAGTGGAGTCAACATTCATCCAGGGAAGTAACTTGGGAAGTAGAGGAGCATGTGAGGGTTAAGTATCCGTACTTGTTTGAAATGACCAGTGGTGAGTAGTAAATTTTGAGGATGAAATTTCTTAAGTGGGGAAGAATTGTCACAGCTGTATTTAAAAAAAATCAATATGCATTAACATATCATTAATCATGTCATTTGCATCATAAATTATGTGTAATACATTGCATAGAATAATATGGTAGAAGAGTATTGTGTATAAGAAGGAGTTTTGGAAGTTGGAGTAGAGTAAGGACCTAGTTGTAAGGGAAGTTAAAGTAGTTATTTATAGTATAAGTTTGATTGAAAGTTTATTGGTTGATAGAATTTTATTTGAGGATGTGTGGGAGAGTGGATAAGTGTAAGATGATGATGATAATAATAATAATAAAATAAATAAATAAGATAAGGTTAGTAGACTTAGCAGACATTTCCACCAACCTTATCTTATCTACCCATCTCCTTCTACGTATTATTCTACTTCATCATTTTCTTCATTCCTTTCTTCTTCTTTTCCTTCATCATCTTCCACCAAAATCAGCCTTAACTCTCATTTGAAGCTAAAAAAATGGAAATTATAACTACCTAGTAGATTAAATTGAAGGTTTGGATCATGATTAAGGTAAGTATTTCCTTTGTAGTATTTTAATTTAATTATGGTTCATGTAGAATTTGGAAAAAAACCTGATTTTAAGTTGTAATCATGTAATTAAGACTTGATTAAGCATGAATAACGTATTACATTGTCATGACCGAAAAAAAATAAATTATAAAATAATTAATTATGCATTGCCACATCATAAATCATATCATTTGTATTATATTTATATGTGAAACATTGCATGAAATAATGTGGTAGAATATTATTGTGTGTAGTAAAGTTTATGGAAGTTAGAGTAGAGTAAAGACCAAATTGTAAGGAAAGTTAAAGGAGTTAATTGTAGTATAAGTTTGATTGAAGGATTAATTAGTTGGTAGAATTTTATTTGGGGGTATGAAGATTTAAATAATAATAATAATAATAATAATAATAATAATAATATTATTATTATTATTATTATTATTATTATTAAAAAAATAAATTATAGTTAGTGAAGAAATCCACTAACCTTACCCGTAACTACCCTACCCCTTCTCCTTATCTCACTCTTTCATTTTCTCCCTTTCTTTCCTTCTTTCCTTCCTTACCTTCCTTACATAATCCGCCATCTTACTCTTCTCTATCAAAATTTTACCAAAAATTTTCTTTAAGGCTTAAGATTGAAGAAGAAAATTAAGTGAAGGATAACTGAAGGTTTAAAGCTTGATTGAGGTAAGTATTTTTTTTGAATTATTTTAATTAAATTAGGGTTCATGTAAAAATTTGGGAAAAATCTGATTTTAAGTTATAATCATGTAATTAGGGTTTGATTAAGTATGAATCATGTATTAATTTGTAGAAATAATATTATTTTGAGTTGATTACATGAATTTATTCAAAGTATAAATTTTTGTTTTATACTCTGAAAAACAGCCTTAGTATTTTGACCATAACTTGAGTTATACGAGTCCAAATTGGTGGCCATAGAAACTTTAAGAGGTCCTCTACAACCTTGTAAAATTTCAGAAGAAAATGCATCCATTTGGTTAGGTTTTGAAGGTCAAACTTTGGACTACTCTGTTTATACGAGATTAGAAGTAGCTGTATTAGAAAAATTATAACTTTATTTATACAGATGATTTTAAGGTGATTCTTGTTGCTACAGTTTCTAATTTGATGGAAGTATAACCCTATAAAATTTCAAAATTTTTTCAGGTGTATATAATTTCTGGTGAATTTTTAAAGTCAGTACATGTAAGCTGTCTACATGTACATACATGTTGTCATGTATCATTCATTTCATTCATCATATTAAATCAAGTATAGGTATTCATTTAGTAAATTTTTATGATGTGGGCAGATTAATGATGATAATATGTATATGTTTGTTATTGAATTGTATTTTGAACTGATTATGTGAATAGGTGAATCCAAAGGAAAGGAAATTATAAGAAAAGATCATTAGCACTACTTGTTGTCCTATATTTTTGGTAAGTATTTAATAGATTAAACTTTGTATATATTGAGTGGAAATTGCTATGTTAGTTTGATTGCTATGTTCTAGTTGATTGAGTGATAGTTTTGAGCTCTTGGCTTGTTGAATTGATAGTGGATGATTTGGACGGAATTTTTATACTCATTAAGTTAATATGCTTTTGGTGGAATGAGTTAATATTTGGAAGTTGATTTTCTTTGGTTGTTGATTTAATATGATATTAATTGGATTGAGATTGTATGAATTGGTTGTGAAGTGAATTGTCTTGTGAAGTGTTGTGAAGTTAATTAGTTGTGATGTGTTATGAAATAAATTGATTGTGATGATTTTATGCCTCACATATATGTGAAATTTATGAAAAAGGAGGCCGTGTGCTATATATATATATATATATATATAATATTACCTTTCTCACAAGTGAAAGGTGGCTGTGTGCGATACAAAAAAATATATATTTCCTTTCTTATAAATTAAAAGGTGGCTATATGCGAATATATTACCTTTCTCATAAGTTTATAATTTATGTGTGGTGTTTGGATGATGAAATTTGATAATGTGGTATCATTGAAATTGTGAATTTGTGAATTGGTGAGAAAATGAAGAAATTGAGATGATAATGTTTTGGATGAGACCGTGATTGATTGAGAATGGAATGGTATTTGTGAAATAGAATTGGTTGTTGGATGAAATTTGGAATTGGCTGAATTGAGAATATTTATGAATTAATTGTGTGATTTATGAGTTTTATAGTTTTGGTAATTTTTTTCTTAGTGTATTATAGTTTAGTAAATTAAATACTTATTGAGTCGCCAGCTCACCCCTTGGCAATTTTTCCCAGGTCTGCGTGGTAGTATAAAGTCCTAGCTGTACATTACTCCAATTTTGCATCATCAACATAATCAGGTGGGGCGGAGGAGAATACATGTTGCACAGGGCATTTTGGGAATGTAAAATATGATTATAATATGTGTGTGATGTAGTGAATAACCAAGTTTGTGAAAAAGAACAATGTTGTGTGAGAATTTACAAGATGGAACGATATGTATATTATTTTATGCACTGTCTCAAAATTTGGGACTGTTTTACCTTTGTTTGTGATGCAATTTGAAGCTAGATATTCAGCAGTTTTTCCTCTAAATTTTTTACCATTAGATTCCTTAATAAGTCCCCTAAAAACCCTATAAAATGCAGGCCAAAACTAATTCGTTTGGGTGGTGAAATAACCTAAGTTTTCAAACATGAATTTTAATTCTGTTTTTGCATAGTTGCTACCCCAATAGTAACTTTTTTGTATTTGACTTCTATAATTTTTCTAAATTGATTTTTAAGGTCTATATCTAAGTATATTATGAATGAATATAAAGTTAGATTGAAGAAAAAGTACATAATTTGGCCAAATTAATTCAAATATTACACTTTAAGAATTTTTTTTAAGTTATACTGAATATGTGAATCAATTTGAAGTGGTTCAAAAATAATTATAATATTATTTTCAAGCTAATTATATGTTATATATGTAAGTAAATATTATGATTTTGGGCGTGACATAAATTGTGGAAATAATATTATTTTGAGGTTAATTATATGAATTTCTTCCAAATACATATTGCTGTTTTTATACCCTGTAGAACAGCCTCAGTATTATGATCATAACTTGAGTTATACAAGTCCAAATTGGACAAAATTGATGGCCATGGA
>CANYLF014645505.1:0-13102 GCA_948193215.1 Bocquillonia castaneifolia
ATGGTAGTATTATACCCAAAAACAACATATGATATTTGCTCAGACCAGTCCTTGTATGTCTTGACCATCTTCGCTAGTATCTTCTTAATAGTCTTATTGGTAGCTTCGACAGCCCCGTTAGCCTGTGGCCTGTAAGGAGATGATTTGTGGTGCTCTATACCATTCTCTTTCAGAAAAATGGTTGTTTCCCCTTGGAACTGTACTCCGTTGTCCGACACTATGTGGTGAGGAAATCCAAACCTGCATTTGATCCTCTTGTCCAGGAATTACGTCATGTTGCGCGTAGTAACCGTTGGTAGTGAGACAACTTCCACATATCTGGTGAAGTACTCAACTGCCACGATGATGTATTTATGACCATTGGAGGCAGTGGGTTTTATGGGTCCTATAATGTCAATTCCCCAGGCAGAGAAAGGCCACGGGGAGGCTAGATTGCGTAATTCTGAAGGTGGGATGTGGACCTGGTCTCCGTATATCTGACAGCTATGGCATTTATGAACAATTCTGATACAATCCTTGTCCATGGTATCCCAGTAGTATCCCATCTCTGAATCTTCAATGATAGTACAGGCCCACTCATATGAGGCCCACAAACTCCTGCATGAACTTCGTTCATGATCCCATCAGCTTCCTTTTTGGTGACACATCTCAGAAGTATTCCGGTAAGTGACCTTCGGTATAACACACCTTCATAGAAAGTGTAGTTCTGGGACTGGAGTTGTATGGCAAAGCGCTGTTTGCTCATTGATTCTTTAGGATACTCCTGTGTTTCCAGGTATTTCAGAACATCATAGAACCAGGGCTGGGGTCCAGTAAAGCATACTATTTCCTCTTTCTGATAACACGGCCGTCTAGCTTTTGTCATCAATAGAGGCTTCATCTGTGTTTTGCAAGGATCCCCCCATACTGAGGCAAGCGAGGCTAGAGCATACACCATTTGGTTTTCTCCCCTTGGCAGGTGAAAAATGTTGCATTTCTGGAAGTAGTTTTTAACTCATTGCAAATGTTTGATGCATGGCTTCAACTTTTCATCTCTGACTTCCCATTCATCCATTGCTTGACTGATAACCAGTTTAGAATAACCATAGACTGAGATTTCTTTGGCTCCTGTTGAGCTGGCTGATTCTAACCCAAAGATGCACGCTTCATATTTGGCCATGTTGTTGGTGACCTGGAACTCTAACTTCTTGGCAAGTGGAATCTGTTCTCCTGTCGGTGCTATGAGTAGCACACCTATCCTTGCTCCCCTATGGTTTACTGCTCCGTCAAAGTATAAGATCCATCCCTGAACCTCTATTGCATTAAGCCCTTCATCAGGGAATTCAAATTCAAATTGCTCGTCTGACTCTTTTGGATTGAGAGCCAGGAATTCAGCAATCGCTCGCCCTTTTATTGTCTTCTTGGTCATGTACAGGATGTCGAACTCTGTCAATAGCACCAACCATTTAGCCAATTTCCCAATTAGGATAGGGGCTTTGTACAGGTATCACAAAGGATCAACCTTCACCACCACTTCTACTTGGTATGACTGAAAGTAGTGCCTGAGCTTGCGAGTAGCCTAAATAACTGCTAGACAAGTCTTTTGGACTATATCATACTTGACCTCGTAAGACAACAGCTTCTTACTAAGGTAGTACACTGCATGCTCCATCCCTGCTTCATCTGCTTGAGCTATCATTGCACCTAAAGCTTCCTTTTCTAATGCCATGTACAAGATCAAGGGTCTCCCAGCTTTAGGAGGTTGTAGTACCGGTGGGTTGGACAGATACTGTTTTATCTTCTCAAATGCCTGCTGACAGCTGGAGTTCCATTCTTTAGGTTGGTTCTTCCTCAATAACTTGAAAATGGGATCACAGATCATGGTCAACCATGATATAAACCTACTAAAATACTAAATTTTTCCTAGGAATCCTCTGACTTCTTTTTCTGTCTTTAGAGGCAGCATTTCTTGAATAGCCTTGATTTTATCTAGGTCCACTTCTATCCCCTTCTAACTGATCACGTGCCCTAAGATCTTACTTTCTATCACCTCGAACACACATTTTGCCGGGTTTAGCATCAGATTGTACCTGGCAGCTCTCGCTAGAAATTTCTCCAAAGCCTCAAAATGTTGTTTCCGTGTAGGGGATTTAACCATCATGTCATCCACATAAACCTCCACTTCCTTATGCATCATATCGTGGAACAATGTTGTAGCCATTCTCTGGTATGTTGCCCCTGCATTCTTGAGTCCAAATGGCATCACTGTGTAACAGTAAGTACCGTATTCAGTCACAAAGGATGTCTTGATCTTGTCGACAATGGCCATCATGATTTGATTGTACCCTAAATAACCATCCATAGAGGAGTACACGTACTGGCTGCTGCACTGTCAATGAGTACATCTATATGAGGGAGAGGAAAGTTATCCTTCGAGGATCCTTTATTCAAATCTCTAAAATCCACACATATTCTGACTCTGCCATCTTTCTTGGGAACCGGGACAATGTTGGCTAACCATTCTGGGTGTTCGACTACTTCTAGAAACTTGGCTTTCAACTGCTTGGCTATCTCTTCTTTAATCAATAATGCCCATTCTGGTCTCATCCATCTGAGTTTCTGTGTGACTAGCTTCATTTTTGGATTGGTAGGAATAGAATGTTCTGCTATGCTTCTGTCAACCCCTGGCATGTCTGCATAGGTCCAGGCGAACACTTCTTTCCATTTTTCAAGGATTTGTTCAAATCTCACTCTTTCTTCAGGGGTCACATCAAATGCGATTAGTATTTCCTGTGGTTTTTCTTTTATTCCTAAATTGAATGCATTTGTTTGCACAGAATTAATGCTAAACATGCTTTTGGTATGATCAATGAAATGCACAGTGCCATTAGGATCAACATCACACAAGTAAGCAAAGTTGGAGTTCATATTATTGACCTTGGAAGCAAACAATTCTTCCTCCTCAAAGAGGTCAGGAGTTATTACATCAACCGAATAAAAGTGTTCCATAAATGCATCATAAATAAAGGTATTAACATCAGAGAAATCAGGTTGTGCCTCTTCTTTCTTGACATCCATAACTTCTTCCTGGATCACTAATGTCTCCATCTTAGCAGTCAGCCCCTCAGTAATAAGCTCTTCTAGGATCAAAATGGAGTCTTTACCGCTTGGAGCTTCGCCTGGTGCCTTTTGGGCTTCTGGCATAAAGAAATCATACAAACCAGTCTTCTTGATGGGGCTTTGTTTCCCCTTCTCAGCAGACTCACCAGTTTATCCCGAACCTTCACAGGTAATCTGAGTCTTGAAGTCTGAGAATGTGGCTATTCCTTGCTGGTTCTTTCCTAAGTCACGGCCAGGGAGGTATTTCATCTTTTGCATCATAGAACTAACTTGTTGACTCAGCTGCCCTTCTTCGATCATCATGATTTGGAACCTGATGGGGGAAATTTCACCCTTAGGTGCAGCTCACAGCACAACAACTGAATGTGTTGGCTTAGCGTTGATGGTCAGGATGCCCCATTCATGTGGGAATTTAATCTTTTGATAGAGCGTGGATGGAACTCCTCCTAGTGAATGGAACCATGGCTTGCCTAACAGAACCGCAAAGGTCATCGAAATATCCAAGACAGTAATGCACACTTCGGATTCAGTTGGCCCCACTTTGACTTTGGTAGTGAAGGTACCCTCTACATTCCTCTTTGAGTCATCATGTGCTCGAATGACTAAATCTGATGGTTGCAAATCAGTAGCTAAAATCCCTAGCTTTGAATGATGTTTTAATGGACAAACATTAATGGTAGATCCGTCATCTACCATAACACATGAAGTTCTTTTCCCATTAACCTCGGCTGCAATGTATAGAGCCTTATTATGTTCCCGTCCTTATAGAGGCAAATCCTCATTAGAGAAAGTGATCTCTCTTGACTTTCTTTCCAACATCAGTCCAACCATCTTTTTAGGGGAAACATCTTCAGGAACTTGGATTTTGGACAAAGCGTCCACCAAAGCCTTCTGTGAGCTTTTGAATATACTAGTACATCCCAAATGCTTGCATTTGCCTTGGTCCTCTTTAACTGTTCCATTACTAGGTCTTCACTAACTTCTACAATTTATTTTCCCATTTTCGAGATAGAACCGCTCCTCCAGTTACTAGACTCTAGGACATCAATATCTTTCCTCTGGTAATCCCGACCGCTTCGGGTAACCTGTAATAGAGACTCAACATTTTGAGCCAAACAAAAGGTATCTGTCACTTCTACCTCATCCTCGCTCGAGGAGTACCAAGCATCAAACATGTATACATTTCTGACCCGCTCGTCAAAACTCAACTACAACTTGTAAAAACCAGATAGATCTCCCAACTGCGGCAGTTCTTCCTTTAAATGTTTCACATGGCCGGCAACCATGTCTTCCAATGAAGAGTCAGACTCAAAGGAGGCCAAAACCTCAGCTTCAGTGAAACCAAATTCGATGCACATAGTTTGGTTAGGTGGGGGTACTCTGTTATTGCTTGGTAGGGGGTTGTGTTTGGTGCTACATTGTCTATTATATGGGTCAAGGATCTTGCCTACTTCAATCAGGTCTTGAATGGTGTGTTTAAGTTTGAGGTAGTTGTTAGTGGAATGTCCCGGGGTCTGGTGAAATTTATAAAAGGCATCAGGATTATATCCGGGTGAGTTTGGGTTTGGTGGGAATCTGGCTGGTTCAGGTTTGATCAGGTTTTGTCTTTCTAATCTCTTAAATATTTTGGATAGGGGTTGACTAAAGTTGGAGAATTTTTGGTTGGTAATTACCCGGTTCACATCAGCAGTTCTAGTGTTGGGGATTGAGGGTCGGCTGTAGGTGGCCTTCCCTTTCTGGTTCCTCTTCCTTTCAGCTTCTATCTCTTCACACTATAACCCATCATGATACAGGCTACCAAAAGTCTTGGGTTCATGATTTGCAAGGTTTCCACCATGTTGGGTAGCACATTCAGGACCACTATCCGGACTTATTCTTTCTCAAAAGGTTTGTCTTTGAGAAGTACAGCTTTATTTCTCCACCTAGTCAGAAAGTCGGCAAACGGTTCACCATATCTCTATTTAGTCATTTCCAAGTCCTTCAAAGAGACCTCTAGTCTGGTGTTGTATGGGTATTTCCCTAAGAATGCTTCACAAAGCTCTTTCCAGTTGGACTAGATAATGGATGGCAGTTTGTGATAACAGTCCTAAGCTACCCCAATCAAGGATAGCGGGAATACCCCCACCTTCTATTCATTATCAAGTGCAGTGGCAGCCATGATGGACCCGTATTGCTTAAGGTGAAGCTTAGGATCCCTAACTCCGCTATATTTCTACATGTCAGGCATAGCAAATTTAGGAGGCAGTTTCCTCACACCTTTTACTCCCATATTGTCCAAATCAAACTCCGTGTCAGACTTCCTTTCCCGGACAAGTTCTTGCAATTCTTCCATCTTCCTAGTGAGAGTGGAAATGGCATCGTTACCCTCAATCCTATCTTCCCCCTCTAGAGGTGGGTTTTCAGGTGTTCTAGCATTAACAACATTATGTACTTCCTCCCTAATCAAGTCCCTCATGGCATTCAACAGTGCTTGCATATCAATTGGTTGTCCTGTTCTAACCATCCTGTTTGGGGTGTTACTGTCTGTACTTGAACTAGCCCTTTCTCTGACTAACCGGTTTCCCACTCTTCTCCAAGTGGAACGGGATGCAATAGTGACTGCAAAACTAGAAGGGTTAGCAATATGCATGAGATGCATATGCATGTATGCATGAATGCATGACAAAGTAAACAGGAAAACCGTTAGCTGTGCAAGTAACAAATACTGCCAACTGGCAGGCCTTCCAACCTTATTTCTCCCATACAAGTATTTGATTGGTCAAAAGTCCATCTCCTAGGTAGGCTGGGGTACTTTATTTCATCAACAGGGGATGATAGTACCGTCGTATATAAATGCTCTCTCTAACTATCCTAGCAGTAGCATCAATGATAATCCAGTCTATTATCCTTTTGCCCCCACTCTCGCTTTTAGGCTGGCAGAGTTTCAGCATAGGCTTTTAGGCTTGATTATCATAAATACTCATGGCAACATCACAACAGATAGAATTAGCTGGTACAACCTAGTGGAAACTTCTATTGGCCATTACATGTTGGGCTTTGACTCCTTGGTTTGGCTAAGAAGGCTCCCACAGAGTCGGACTCCCATTAACCATTGCTATGATGGTAGGAGATCCAGTATGAGTTTCCCATTAACTACGACCGATTAACCATTGCCAGGATGGTAAGCCGAGTAGGATACTCAATCACTGTGAGTGGTCCACCGATAATAGAATCCAAGAAACTGGTGTGGAATCGTTGAATTGCATTATAAATGGTACCAGGGTTTAATAGGGACTCCTAAAAATGCAGATCTACGTGCAATGCAATAAGAAAATAATGACCAAATTAATTAAAAAGATGGGAAATTGCTCAAAATCTTCATTCATTTTTATTTGTAAAAAGTTCCCCAGTGGAGTCGCCACTGTGGATAAAGCGCCCGGGACGCGGACGTTTTAGCTATACCGCATGCCCGTCGGTTGGTGTCCAATAGCAATGGTGACATACCCACTAAATGGATTTTTAGGTTTTATGAAAAATGTGGAGTCGCCACCTGAATTGCTTCGGGATCACCTAGTGATTAACAAACAGGTAGATTTCTTTTCGGGAAAATCCCATTCATCACCACCAGATGATTTCTGGGTTTGGAATGAGTCATCCATACTAAGGCAATTTCCCATTAATTAAGTAATATGGTCATTATTTTCTGACAGAGACAAACAATATAACACTGTAAATCACCCAGAAAGTAGGATGCGATGAATGGGCACGCTTAACACTGTTTCTAATCAATTTTAGTCCTGCATTAAGTCCACTATGATTAACCCTGATTGATTGAGTGCAGTTGGCTGTATTGTGGTAGGTTTCTACTGGTTTTAGTAGTAATTAGTCGAGTGGATTATTTCCTTATTTATTTACATGCAAAACATCCACAGTTAGTTTTTAACTTATTTTTATTTTTCTTTTTATTTTTGGGGTTAATATTTGCACATTAATCAATTTTTTGTATTTTTCTAGGATATATGAAAATAATAATAACAAACATACAACCTTAAAGAGAGAAAAGGTGAAATGAATTTCTACCATTTTTATTTACTTATTACCGAATTGATTAATTAAATGTCCGGTTAATTATTTTACAAACAATTCTAGGTGATTTGCGTAAAAACGTAAAGAAACCTTACCGATTGACCTCAAAACTTTGGGGAAATGTACAGCTTGAAAACCTTCATTTTGGCCCTACTCCATAAAGGTCTGGCCGGGCAGGAGAGCTGTCAGGTCAGAGATCCGGCAAAGGCCAGGAGATCCGCCAAAGGTCAGGAGAGTCGCCAGCCAGAAGATCAGTCATAAAGGCCAGGAGATCCGCCAAGGCCAGAGATCAGTCTCAAAAGCCAGGAGATCCGCCAAAAGGTCAGGAGTGCTGTCAGGTCAAGATAGCCGCTAGGCTAAGGGAACAGTCAGAAAGGTCAGGAGATCCGCCAAAGGCCAAGAAAGTCACCAGGCCAAGAGATCAGTCACAAAGGTCAGGAGATCTGCCAAAGGGTCATGAGATCCGCCAAGGTCAGGAGATCCGCCAAGCCAAGAGATTGGTCACAAAGGCTAGGAGAGTCACCAAGGGTCAGGAGTACTGTCAGGTCAAGATAGCTGCTAGGCTAAGGGAACAGTCAGAAAGGTCAGGAGATCCGCCAAAGGCCAAGAGAGTCGCCAGGGCCAGGAGAGTCGCCAAAGCCCAGGAGAGTCGCCAAGTAAAGATAGCCGCAAGGCTAAGAGAACCGCCTGAAAGGTCAAGAGATTTGCCAAAGGCCAGGAGAGTCGCCAGGCCAAGAGATCAGTCACAAAGACCAGGAGAGCCGTCAAGTCAGAGATCCACCATGGTGGCCAGAAGATCCGCCAAAGGCCAGGAGAGTCGCCAAAGGCCAGGGGAGTCGCCAAAGGCCAGGAGAGTGACCTGTACTATCCGGCCGATACTGTACTTCATCTTCTCCAATCTATTTTCCCTGTTTTAGCATGTTTTCTCACAGATACATTGTATTTAAACTATTGGCAACTCATACAGACCCTTAAGGAACAACTCTAATGAATTAAAATAATAATAAAAAATCTAAGAAAATTACACTATAAACATTGAAATTATAATGACTAAACTTCAAAACTAGATATTTTACATTCAAAACTCCATTGTTTACACATAAAACTCATAGAAGAAGTTAGAATGTCAAAATAAATTAGTTGGAGAGTAATGTAAAAATAACAGCATATTATGTAAACGATGTATATGAAGAAATGAACTTATTCTGGATGAGTGGATGGTTGGTTGCCCTCAGAAATGAGATAGATTACCGTTTCAAGTAGTAGATGAGCTGTTGAATGATTGAAATCCAAAGAAAGTGGTTTGAAAATCGTCATTCCAAGCCTCTAAAAATCGTTCATTTTTTTTTTATCTCAAGCTGCCAAAGAGAGAACAACTCTTTTTTCTCTTTCGCTGCCTCTCTCACCGTCTCTCTCACGCTGCTCTCTCTTGCTGCCTCACTCACCTTCTTTCTCCCTCTGGTCTTTCTTGCCCTGCTATTTCTCGCTCTTTTTTCCGCTCCTAAAAAAACTCCGTTGCCAATGTCTTATCCTTTTGATTTTATACCTAGGGTTACCAACAAAAGGAATCATTCCTTCGACAGATGGAATCACTTTTCATAAATAGTGGCGGAATGAAAATGCTTTTCTTGTCAGACGCTCCCCCCCCCCCCCAACTTATTATGTCCGAACGTGCGGATAATTTTTTTTTTTTAGAAAGCTTTGAATAACCGGCCGGAACATTGAATATTCGGCCGGATGTTCAATTCGGGCCTATCGGGCTTGGGTTTTAAAATGATTTTCTGGCTTATTTAGGTCGTATTTAGGGTTCGAATAAATATTAAAACACTTGTTCAGACTCTAAATTAGGCCATAAACATATTAAAAACATTTAGTATATTTGAAAATATTTTTTGTATTTTTCAGCTCATTTCTACAAGAAATTGGGTAACAAAATGGTCCAAAATAGACCGTATTCGTCACTGGGCTCCTGGACCGCTTCCACTCTCCTGCATCCAAAAATTAGGTGTCTACACACTATACATAAAAACTATACTTGAAAAACTCAAAATGAATCCAAGGTTAAAAATATAGATTTTTGGATTAGTGGAATGCAAGGGACGTTTACAGTTTTGGATAGAACTTAAATGGACTTTACAAAAACAAAAATACATAAAAACATACACAATCACAAATAAAAATATGGCATCAAAATAGAACATAAATTACATGTAATCTTATAAATCATCACACCAAAAATATGCATAAAATCTACAGCTCAACTAATCGCTAAGAGAAAACTGAATATATATTAGTTCACAAGAATGCAAGTAGTAAAATTTGTAAGCCACAATATTTCACTGATAAGGAAAAGAGTAAGAAAGGAAAAGCAGACAACCATTCTAACGGTAAATACCAGCTCTGAAAAACTAATCACATAATGTACATCTAGCTCATAAGCAAACAAAAGAGATCAAAGCCACCAATTTCATTATACCAGACCCACCAACAAAAATCTATGTCAAAATGCAAAAGAAAAGGGAAGAAACTTATCTGTTAGTCAAAGCTAAAACTCCTCCTCTGAAATTGGGAATCCAGTCCTCCTTCATTGCTTTACTTTCAAAACTTGATTCTTGTACACTCACAAATTTTACAAAATTTCAAGTTTTTGTAGCTTGTCATTCATTTCTTATCAAAAATGGACACTGAAACGAAAAAAAAAACGCAATCAAAAATCAAAAAATAATGAGATCACAAGTTCCAGTTTTAATAAACAGAGAGAAAGAGAGAGATGATAGCTTAAAACATAGTAGAATCCCAAACTTAGGAGGTCAGAATTTCAAACTAAATAGCAGTAGAAAAAATAATAATACTAACCTTGAAAGTCAAACCCGAGCCTTTAGGGAGAATAGCACCGGTGAGGAATGGGACATGAGCCATCAACAATCATGAAATAGATGAGGAAAGATGTTCGATGCTGAGACAGACCAAAGATGTAAAGTCGAAGTAGAAACTGGTCTAGTGGTTTAGGTTTCAGTTAGAAGGATACAGAGAGATCAAGGGAAAGAAGATGTGATTAATCAAGAGTCCATGATGAAATAATAAACAACATAGAAATTAGCCTAGGATACTTAGCTTACTAGTAAGAAATAAGGCCATTGGAGATTAACACATACAGAGGTAATGTCATCGGTGAGGACCAGGCAAGAGAAGAGAAGAAGTTCTCTATTTAATAGTAAGAAAAGAGTGAAATAGAAAAAAAGTAGTGAGCAAGAGAGTGAAGGTTTGCTTAGAGCTTGTTTGGTTTTGAAGGCCGAGAGATTGCAGCGGTGAAGAGAGCAGCGAATAAAAGGCAGATGTAAAAGAAACAATGAGATGAAGAAGGGAGGTATGAGGTCGGCAGAAGGAGAGAATATCAAAGTTATAAGTTATTAGGGTTATTTTGTATAAATGGTTAGGATTAGCTTAGGCCAATAAATCAAAGGTTAGTATTACTCTCTAAATGCATGGTCTAGATTGAAACCCACTTTAAAGATCAATGGTAAAATTTAATCCTAAAATATGTGGACATGATTTATTTTCTCCCTTTTAAATCAGTGGTTGATATTAGCTTTAGTTTAAGTAGATCAATTTAATTAAGTGAAAATTAGATTAGTTTACATTTGAAATATCCACTCTAAATTTAATGTGTAGAACTAAATTAAAGTTAACATCAAATTAGAAAGTTTTAATTTGAGATGAAAAGTGAACATAAAAATCATAAAAAAAATTCTAAAAAAATTATGATATAAACATTTTAATTTTCCTTGGATAAGGGGATTAAATAGTGATACCCTGACAAAAAAAATTCAATAAAATAAAAATAATCAAGATACTAAAATTTTTTGATTAAGAATAATTAATTAAATATTGAATTTTCTTATCATAATTTACTACATTTTATAAATATAAGAATAGTATGATGAAAGGTAATTAATTCCTTTAGAAAAAAGGATTAGGATTTTTTTTACCAAGGAACTTATCTCCAAAGAAAAAGTATATAACATACCCACTTATAAATTTCCATAAGGGAAATATGCGTGATAAAATTTTTATTAAACGCTTGCTAAAATTGTGCACATGGGTTGAAAATAAAAATTCACTTCAAAAAACCAAGTAGAAAATGAAATCTTTCCTATTGAAAATTGAGCGAACTAGGTGGACTTTGATCATGTCAAACGAGTACGTAGGCGTTTAGAAATCAAGTTTCTTAGCTTAAGTCCGCCCTTTCAAAAACCTTCACTTTCAAAAAACTTTTGAACTACGTGGACTTTGATCCCGTCAAATGGGTATATAGGCATTTAGAAATCAAGTTTCTAACTTCAAGTCCAATCCTTAATTTTTTTTTATTTAAAATGGTTCTAAAATGTATTATAGTAATGATTATATTATAAAATGAACTCTGTCTAAGGAAAGTGGTACTTAAGCGGGTCCGTGCGTGACCCCACCATTTACCTGGGAATTCATATAATATGGTTGTTGCTATAAACCCAAGATTTGGAATTATTTTTGAATTGGTATAAATATAATCAATTATTAATCATTTGAGATGAACTCTCAAATGAGTAATTATGAAGTATCTTACTCAAGAAAAAACCTTGGATAAGGTAATAAAATTACAATTCCGGATTCGGATTACGAGCATGATAATTGTGTAATAAATCATATTCAAACATAACTTAAAGTACCAATCTTGGGCGTTATAGGGGTGCTAGTACCTTCCCTATACGTAATCGACCCCCGAACCCGTTTTAATCGCAGACCAATTTATAGTGTTCCAATCCCACTCAATTGGATTGGTGGCGACTCCTAATTTTTGATTAAAAAAATTAAATAACAATAACAACAAAAAAAAAATCCCAATTTAACACTATTAATGGAATGAAAGAGGATCCGCATTTAAAACACAAAGAGAAATATAGAACCATCCCTCTTTCCTTCCCCCGTCGCCAGCCCGCTAGCGACGCATAGGTTGTTTGAGTAATCATCTAATTATAACTAGAGGGTTTAGTGGTTAATTGCTAAGCTTACTAGTTCCATTCAAATTAATTGCAAACATCAAGTTAGATCTTTGGGTTAAACGAAATCAACAATATTGGTTTGCTTGCTATCTCTTAATGGATAGAGGGTTTATAACGTTTGATTAGGTTAATCAATCTAAATTGAGTTTGAACGTATCAAATTTCATTCAAGTGAGCTGAATTATTCAATCCATTGTTGTTGGTTCGTATCACCCGGACCAGATTAGGCAGGCCAGGAGCTAAAACCCACACGAACCAAAGCCTTCTGAGGCTGGCCGCCAATCCAACCAAATGTTGATCTTAGCTTCTTTGACCAATTTTGCTAGGGTTTTTAAGGGCATTTTGGTCATTTTAAAGGGTATTCTGTGGGGGACTATAAAAGGAACAATATGGGTTAATTAGAGAGGGAGTTAGCAACCACAAAAAGAGAGAAATAAAGGTTTTTAAAGAGAGAAGTCATTAATTTGGGCGTGGTTCAATTGATTTCTCTGTGGTTTATTACGAATTAGGTTGTAATTAATACTTTTCTTCAAAAATCAATCAAAGTTTAGTTATTTATACCATCTAGTCTTCTACTTTTGAGCTATTTGCAAGTAAACAAATGGGTAATATTCTTCCATTTTTATCTTATTTGCTTTGTTTATGTTTTTTAACCATGACTAGTGAGTAATTTGTTAATCTTATAATGCATGAAGCTTACTTCCATCAATAAAGTAATGATTTGAGTTATTTGTGTTGAATATCATTTTCTCTCTCTAAGGGTTCCTCTTTTATGGTATAGTTGAGCAATTATTTTGCATGGCCATCTTTATAAATGTTATATTAATGGGTAGTTGTATTGAGAAATATAATTGTTCATTGAAACGCAAATGAGGATATTAGTTAGCTTGATTATGAAA